>CAUYPO010133562.1:0-29729 GCA_963574435.1 Cheirogaleus major
CTCACAGGCCATCCCTTTTACTCACCAAAGCCTCCAGGGTTTGAGCGGGGAGTATAGAAGCTCTGAACACCACATCTCTTGCAGAAGGTGTGCTGGGCTTTGTGCGTATTGAACGTGTAAGTGGTTATATTCTCGGCTCCCTAGGTGAAAAGAGACAGGTGTTCTCTTTTTACAAAGGGATTATTTTTTATGTCATTTAAAAAAGAAATCTTAACTTTATGAGGGGATTTCTTTGGTGGGGCTCTCAGGATTATGAGGATATGTCCTATGTCCCACAAAAGACTGGAAGCTTCTTGATGACAGGGACCCATCTACACTGTCCAGAGACATGTTAGTGTGGAACGTGACAGTTCATGGCTTCCCCTAGATCAACTGCACACAGAACAACTCAGCCTTGAGCCTTCTCTGACCCATGGCAAGATCATGATCCTGTCGACGTCAGGAAGTGAAATGTCTGCTTCCCAAGGAGAGAAGCTCACCCGAAGGACTGGCTCTCCATGTCCCCAAACAGTACGGCTCAAGGTCTTTAAGAAAACTGTTGAATGTACTTGAATTAATCTACAAAGGACAAACCAGGAAAAAAATATTTGCTAGACATCATAGACAGGCTCATTTCCTTAATGGATAAATCAAATGGGAAATTGGGCAAAGAACATGAAGGAACAGTTCAGAGAAAAGGAAAAACAATAGTTCTTTAACCTAGGAAGTGATGCTCACACTGATAGACTGCAATGAGATATATTTCACTGTCAGGTGGGCAAAAATCAAAAAGTTGGTTAACACGGTATCGATAAGTATGTAAAGAAATACGCACTCTCATGTATCAGGCCTGGGAATATGAACTGGTAAAAATTTAGCAACATCTACCAAAATTTTAAAGTGTGTGTATCCTTTAACACTGTGGTCCCCAACCCCCGGGGCCATGGACGGGTACCAGTTCCTGGCCTGTTAGGAACCAGGCTGCACAGCAGGAGGTGAGTGGCGGGCAAGCAAGTAAAGCTTCATCTCTTCATATGTATTTACAGCCACTCCCCATCACTCGAATCGCTGCCTGAGCTCTACCCCACAACACCTGGTTCGTGTAAAAATTGTCTTCCATGAAACCAGTCTCTGATAGGGTTGGGGATCACTGCTTTAGCAAACTATTCCGCTTCTAGAAATTTATCCTACAGACATATTCAGATGTCTCAAGTGACACAGATATATAGATATTATAGCACTGCTTATAAAGGCTAAAGATTGGGAAAATGTCCATCAATAGAGGATGGGTTAAAGCATTATGGACACTCATAAAATGGAATATTCTGTAACTTTTGAAAAAAATGAGGCAGCTCTACAAATACTAATATGGAACAACCTCCAAGGTTACAAAATGAAAAAAGCAAGGTGTAAAACAATGTGTGTAATACAGTACCATTTTAATTTTTTTAAGGCTATATCCTTGTATGTGCCTTTGAAGAGGTATCCAAGGAACAGTGGTTTACTTCTAGGGAGGGAAACTAAGTGGCTGGAGGGGCTGGGGGGAGTGAAGGTTCCTCATCACTGTTAAATCTCTTTAATACTTCCCCAGTACCAGACCACCACCCACTGCCACAGGAAAGAAAGACCCGCACAGAGCTTCGTGCTTCATAAAAAAACAGTTTCCTGAGGGGCCTTTCTTACTCCACAGCCACACCACATAGACACAGCAAAGAACTGCCAAGTAGTCCCAAACCATCCAGAGTTACCTGAATATTCACTTTCTCTCAAGGGATTACCAGGAGGCAACTCACATCCTAGTCTACCTCATTCATTACGAGAAGTTACCCAGTGGCACCCAGGCCCTCGTGCCTATATTATTCCAATATCCACCAACCTCATGCCCCCTGCTCCCCACTAGAACTAGCAGCCTATCATCAAACTGTGCTACACTCAACTTCTTTGGTCATTTCTTCTATCTTCTTACCCAGTCAGAAATCACTGAAGACCACCATGTTGACAAATCCAATGGTCACTTCTCTGGACTGCTGGGTTCTTCTTAACCTGACTTCTCAGTAGCACTCCTGTTTTGAAACACTGGCCTTTGACTGCCCCGTCCTTCCTCCTTCCACTGGACACGCCTCCCAGGCCCTCTGCTTACTCTTCTTTCTCTTCTGTTCACTCTCTATGAAGGTCTGTGAGTCCCAGGGCTGGCCTCAGCCTGATTCCTTCTCTGGTTATACCATCTCCCCAGCTGACCTTGTCAGTCCCATGGCTCTAAGCAACGTCAGCACGCCAACAACTTCCAAGATGGTAGCTCCAGCTCTGATCTTGCTCCAGAACTCCATACTTCCCACCTGCCCACTTCCCACCTCTACAGGTATGTTCAAAAGATACCTTTAATTTCACTTTTTGGGACAGAACTCTTTTTCTGTTTTTTTTTTTTTCAGCCCGTGTTGCTGAATGGGACAGCACCCCCTGCCCCCAACCAACACATACTCCTGCTTCTCCTCTAGGATTTAGCACCTCCATACAACTAGTTGCTCAGGCCCAACATTTGTAACTTCGACTTCTCTTTCTTCTCCTCATTTCTACTCCAATGCTTTCTATAGTTCTGTTTATGCTGGCTCTGGAACAGTGCATCCTAAAGTGTGGTCCTCAGCATCAGCACCACCTGAGAACTTGTAGACCTACAGAATCAGGGGTTGGGCCAGATAATGTTTTAACATGCCCTCCAGGTGATTGCACACACACTAAAGTTTGAGAACCACTGCTTTAAAACACATTCAGTTATCTATTTTCTTTCCATTTCCATGACTACCATCCCAATTCAAGCTCCTACTGCCTCTCCTGGTCCACCATAACAACTTCCTGCCTGCTTCCCTGTCTCCATGCTTACCTCCTCACAATCCACACTCCACACAGCGGCCCAAATGAGCTTTTAAAACATTGAATCAGATCTTGTCACTACCCTGCTTAACACCCTCCATGGGCCTCACTAAATGAAGCATAAAATCTGTCTCCTTCCCTGGTGCTGCCATCTCTCCAACCTCATCTCAGTCCACTTCCCCCACCCCTCTGACGACCCCCAGCCACAATGGCCATCATTTGGCTCCTCAGACATGCGAAGCGTACGTTCCAGAAGGTCTCTGCACTATCCGTTCCCTTTGTCTACGACACCCTTCCTACCCAAGCCCTCCTCATCATTTGATTCTAACTACCACAGAGGGATCCTCCCTAACCAATCTACACAGGTACTGGCTATTATCTTGCATATCGCTCTACTCTCTCTCTCTATAGCACCTACACTATCAGATTTTTTTCTTATTTACTTATCTGTCTCCCCACCTACAGAATGTAAGCTCAGTGTCTGTCATGTTAACTGCTGTGTTTCAGTAGAACAGTGCCTGGCTCAAGCAGCTGCCTCATACATACTTGAATAAATTAATACATTTTGTACTTACTTTAAAATAAACAAGCAAGTAGCAGAGTAGCACAGTGGAAGGGTGCTGGGCCCATAAAATAAACAAGCAGAAAACTCTCTTTAGTGAGCTGGGGCTGAGAAGAAAACGGTGCTGTAGAGCACCAGGAAGACGTCTGGGTCAGCACGCTCAAGGAGGATCAGAAAATTGTATGAACATCAACTCTGAGACCAAAGAGCCCAGGGTTAGATCTGGTGGTGTCTCCAAAAACCATCTGTCACAGGTGCTTAGGGGCAAAGCCAATTGAGTGCAGGCCATAGCCTGCACCAGGCATTGGAGGACACACATGGGTACTTTGCTTATAGGAAACATAAGGAACAGGTGGCTTACCCACCTGGCCTACCTCTTCTACCACACGCCCACACCAAGCAATATGCTGTTCAAGAACTAAGGGGCAGGCAAAGAAGAGACAGACTGACCCAGAGCATTTGAGATTAATCTTACTACCTTGCCTTGGGGACACTCAAAGTGTAGTAAAAGAAACAGATAATTACACCAAAACTACTGGTACAGGCACAGAGCTCTGTCAGACCTTGACAAGGGAAGCTGGAACAAAGGATGGAATTAAAGCCCCACCCCACTCTACATTTCCCATAATGTGCTAAAAGTCTTTTAATTTTTTATTATTATTATTTATTTAATTGTTTTTAGAGACAGGTTCTCACTCCATCATCTGGGCTGGAGTGCAGTGGCATGATCATAGCTCACTGTAACCTTGAACTCCTGGGCTCAAGCAATTTCTAAATTTTCAAAGATTTATACAAGGGAAGTTCATCACATTGTTGTTTATAATCAGAAACAAACTGGACTCACCTAGAAATCCAATGATACAGATAAAGAGATGACAGGATAAATAAACTAGGAAGTTGGCTGTGGGGTAGAGAGTGACTAGTAGCCTGGAGACAGTGGAGGGAAGACTCTTCATTGTGTATATACGTATTTTCTTCTACCTTTCAAATTTTGTACCAAGTATAAAAAATTCCCTAAAATAATAAAATTAAACTTAAAAATAAAAAAATTATGTAAGCTTTAAATTGGGAAATGATGAAAGTAGGTTATCAACAGAAAGAATGGTAAAATCCTACTTTGATAAAAATATACAACAATAGGTTTAGATGTATTTGTGTAGAAAATAATGCACAAGGACACACACCAAATATTAACAGCAGCTACCTTTGGTTGATAGGATTTGGGTGATTTTATTAATTTGTTTTTTGATTCTCTGATTTGAAAATGTTTCCACAATAATATCAAATAGGCCTCCAAAAAATAAAGGGAAAAAATAACATTACCCTTTAAAAGTAAACATAAAACCTACAGAAACAGGGAAACTAAATCCTGTGAGAGGCCCTTCCATATTCCGGACCCCTCACACACTATAGAGGGCAAGCTGTGTGTGTGTGTGTGTGCCCCTGTGTGCAGGCTCGCACGGAGAGGAGGGTGGGTGTCGTAAATTCTCACCAATGTGCTCTGCACTACTTGACCCTGCTCTTAAGCACTAACCTTCAGGAGCTTGAAGCGAGAAGCTGGAACAATGAAGTGTCTATTTTGCTTCTTCTTGCAAATGCTGCAGCTACAGAAAGACAGAACGAATTCTAGATTGTGAGCAGTCCCTCTGCAACCTCTGTGTGTCCAAGGGGCCAAGCCCAATATGATCCAAGAACCAGCTGACCCCAGAGATTAAGCCCCTTTCAGCGCCATCCAAAAAAGGGGGAGCTCAGGCAGATGGCCTGGCTACCCAGGGCCTCTGCTCTGCACGTGTAGCAGAGCCCACCGGTTCCAAAGCCAGCAGTGGAGGCCATGCACCACTCAGAAAACCAAGACCCAAAAAAGCACATTTCTGCTGCTCATCCCCAGTTCTTCATAGTGAAGAGAAACAATGGACTTCAGAGACATATAGAAAACAAATTTCAAACACTGGTACAATCTTATGCCTCTCAGATAGCCACACCAAAAGTGGACAAGGAAGCTTAGGTTTCCTTCTTTCTTCATCTTCACGTCACAGAAAGTCTATCTCCAAGTAAAACAGTTCCCCAGAATTACCATCTCTGGAATTAAGTCAAAGTCCCCTCTTTTAAGGCCACCTTTTAAAAAATTCTAATTTAGTATAGACTCCTCTAGCAAGTTATCCCACAGTGCTTCTTTCCCAATCTGGACTCTAGCAGCCTGGTCAGCTCTCCATTTGAGTAACTCCACTGTATTTATTTATTTATTATTCGTATATAGTTCAGATACCTAGGGGCGAAAAGGATTGGATACTGAATACTTAGCTACACACCAACTATTGGTCTGGAAAGTCAGAGCCTGTTGTCCTTGCTCTACCATAGTGCTGGGGACAGTGCTAAGAAACAGGCTCTCCACAGACCCTGGCAGCACTATCTGCTTCATCCAAAGAACAGAGTGAGAAGGCAGAGCATGGGGAGCCTGAAGGTATACACACCCTCCACTCATGTACCCGCTACCTTTCCCCAACTCTGGAATCCTACGAAGATTCTGCTCAAGGCTTTTCACTCAGTGCCCTGCCTGGCCCACCTCTAACCACCACTCCCCCTACACAGCAGTGTCAGGCTCAGGGGTGACTCAGCCAACGAAACTCCTGAGGACCCTATTCTGTGTTGCCTGGGCCAGTGCTGTAGGAGCTCTCTGACAAGCCATATAAAAGGAAAAAAAAAATAGAACAATGAACCTTTATGTACCCATCACCTGACTTCAACAATTATCAGCTCATAGCCAATGTTGTTTCATCTACACCCCAACTCCCCAGATTATTTTGAAGCACTACATTTTAGCGCTTAAATTCTTTCAAGCCAATTTAGGAAGAGAAAAATACTCACTTGCAGTCAAAGATGTGCAAGTCTGCTGGGGCCCAAACTTCAAAACGAACTGCTCCACAGTGGCAGCCTCCTGTGTGCTTCACCAGGCCCTGGTATTCACTAAATGAAACAAAAATCAGAAAGATAAGATGGACTCCTGCTCTCTCTTTTGTTGTTGAAAGAAAGAAGATAAGACAAAAGTCTTTTCTACGTGACAACCAAAAGCATTTCTGCTTTTAAGAAGGCACTGTCAACTGCATAAAAGAATGGATTCAGTGTTGTCTTTGTCCCTATTTCTTAAATTTTATTAAATTGCAAAATAGAACATTCAAAAATTTCAGAAAATGTGGGGGGAGAGGAAGATCCTAATCCTACCGCCCAAACATTTTTATTTATATGTCAAATACTTACCAAAAAATTTTTATGAGCTAGGCACCAAGGAGAGAGCAGTAAACAAAATACAGCACATGGTTGCTGCCCTTACCGACCTTAAGCAGCCATCAAATTACCCAAATAATATTTAATTATTATTGTGCTAAAGGTGGTACAAGCTGCTATGACAAAGTAAGATGGGGTACCCAACTGAGTCCCACAGTTCAGAAAAACCTCCTGAGAAAGTAACAAAGATCTTATAATTTTACTATATTCCCCTCCAGTATTTTTCATACACATTTTATATAGCTGTAATACACATTACATGCAATTTTAATCCTTTTAAAACTTATATATAAGCCAAGCCCATAACCAAACATTAAGATTTGATAGATATCATTAAATCACCTTCCAAAAGGACTGAACACGCTTACTCAATTATAAATGAGAAAACATTTCACTATACATTTTCGAGCAATAATTACAGGAAAAACAGCTTACTGTGGTCTTAATTTGCACGTATTTGATTAAGCCTGAATGTAAGTTAATTGTTTTAAAATTTTTTTCTGGACACATAAATAATGTTTATTGTAAAAAATACAAATATTACAATATTTGACAGTGTCAAAGTGAAAGTCTTCGTCATCTTCACACCCAGAGGCATCCACAGTTAACTATTTGCTATATATTCCATATTCCTCTAAACTTTTTCTCTATACAATATTTTAACAAAAATGGTACAGTGTTATACACACTTTTTGCATATAATTTACTGGACTTAAAAAAATAACTAATGTACCTGATGGGTGAAAAACATCTCATCTTTTTACATCAACATCTTAAGAAATTTTTCTTGATCCTTTATCAGTTTGTTTTAAAGTAAAAATTTACCTCAAATTTGAGTTGACATTCCTAAGTATCCTCTTTACCTAGCAGTAGCTGGCACACCATAGGTGCTCAAACAAACGTTTGATGGATAATTTTTTAAATGTTCAGTTTATAGTCCGAGGTGGTAAGTCAAAAAGTGCAGGACACAGAAAACCAAATACGTATTGCATTTCTAGGAAGATTCATCCTAAGAGAAATTTCTTCTGGAACAAGGACAAAGGAACATTTTTTTCGTTCAAGAAAAGAAGTAATTCTCAGGTTGTTACGCAATTGTTAGGTTATTCTTGTCTTGGTTTTTTTCCTAGTGTTTTGACTGTTCTTTTTAATTCATAAAATAACTGACATTAAGATATATTATTAGGGTGTTAAAATAATTCTCTGTAGCACAATTGGTTCTCCGGGGCAGGAATCCAGATCACATTTGGAGAAGAGAAGGCAGCTCTTGCCAGAGTCACAGGTCTTTTCTAAATCACGGGCACTCTGAAACGCTCCTGTGGCCCTCTGAGAGGCCGGAGTGAGGCGAGGGAGCCCCCCGAGCCCCGGCAGGCGGGGAACACGAGAGCCTCTCCGCGGGAGCCGCGCCGCGCGAGCCCCGAGCGTCTCTTCGCGCGCTTCTCTCCGGGATCAATAACCGCCCCTCCCCGGCCCCTCCCGGCAGTGCCTGGAACAATAACGGGACCTGGCTTCTCGGTTGGTTCGAAACTCCTCACGCTCCTCTCGGCCCCTCTCCCTGCCACCCACCCCCCAAAACACGTGTGGAAACACAGAAAGAGATGTGGGTATAAGGAAGGTGGTGGGGTTTCTCTTCTTTTCACTTGGAAAGGCCCCTGCACTCTTCGGGCGACAGGTCAACGTCCCCGAGCGCGACGCTCGCGGCCGGGAAAGACCCTTTGTCCGGGCGGCCGCGCGCCCTCAGACACGCTCGGGACAAAGCCCCTTCCAGTCCGGGCCGCACTGCCCTACCGCGGCACGCGCCCTCAGAATTAGGGACCAACCCGGGGCCCACGCGGGAAACATGTCGGCTACGTTACGCGGGACACGCAGGGCAAATGGGTGGCCGAGGCCCGCACGCAGGGAGAGACGCGCGGGCGGCGAGCCCGACTCCGCGCCGAGGGGCGTCGCGTGGCGCCCGTTCCCGCGCGCCCGGCCCGCCGCACTCACAAGGTGTCCAGCAGGAGCTTGGCAGCGCCCTCGGAGGTGAGCCTCTGCCGTTTCTGGAACAGCTCCCAGCGCTCCCGCTGCTCGCCCAGGTCCAGCGTGGACACCGAGGACGTCGGGGTCGCCGGAGTCGGCGGCGGCGGCGGCGGCGGCGGCGGCGGGAGCAGCGCCAGCTCCGGCGGCGGCTTCCCGGGGCCCGCCTCCTGGGCCCGCGGCGACGAGCTCCTCAGCCGCCGCTTCGGCGACGGCTGCTTCGCCGCCGCCTGGCCCCCGCCCCCGGCCTGGCTCGCCGAGCGCCGCGCGCGGCTGGTGTTGGGGGCCGGAGTGGCTGCCGCGGGGACCCCGGGCCGCTTCTGCCCGCGCGGGTTGGCGGCAGCTGCCGCGCTCTTTGCCCGCCGCATGCCTCCAGCGGCCCGGCGCGCAGGCCTCCAGCGCCGCGCGCCCCCGCCGGCCCGCGCGCGCCCCCGCCGCCCGCCAGCCCTCAGGCCCAGGGGGCGCTGCGCGGGGCTGCCCGGCTCGGCCGCGCACCTGGCTGCTTGCCGCCTGCCCGCAGGAGGGAGACCCGGCACGCCCGACCGCCCCCTGCACCTGCCAGTTCGGTCCTGCAGGCCTAACGGGACTGCGCCTCCGGCCTTCACTCCCGGACTCTCAGAACCCACCTACACCTGCGAAGGCGCCTCTGCCCCTTCTGAACCCAGTGGGCTTCTTCGTACCTTCCTGACCTGGAGAGGCCTGGGTCAAGCCTGAATTAATGGGCACATCTGAGCGGGCAGCCAGGGGTAACTTCATCTCCAAAATGGGGAACAGTACCTACCTTGCAGGAGCCATTGTACACCTAAAATGAGCTAATTTGTGTAAACGGCCGGCACCTGCTACCTGCTGGATAAACAGCAGCCAAAATCATAATTCTTAAACTATATCTTTTCTGTCACATTATAAAACAATGTCTTGAGGATATATAACAGATTTTGTTTTTAATTTTAATTAAATGAATCAGCTCTGCATCAAATTCCATTAGTATGATTTTGCTGAACACAACACCAAAATTTAAAGACAGAAAGACAAGAACCACTGCTGGAACCTAGATAATCCCTAAACCCATTAATTGCTCTATTTTATTCATATCTTCAAAGAAATAGCATTTCCTTTTACTCCTGCTTTTACTTTTTTGTTTTCTACTTCTTTAACTTCACCATTCTTCTTTATTAATTCTGTCTTTCTTATCGTTAGTATATTGAATTAAATACAAAGTTTATTTTCAGTCGTTTCTGTAATAATTAAAATACTAATGGCTATAATTTTTTTCTCTGAGTATAGCTTTAGCTGTATCTATTAGGGTTTATATGAAGTGTTCTTAAAATTTTCTAGATAATCTGTAATTTCCATTTTTGCCATTTTCTTTATTGGAGGTATGGTTTACATACAGCAAAATGTACATATCTTAAACGTACAACTTATGTAACCACCACCAATTCAGATTTAGAACATTTTCAGCACACCAGAGTTTCTCACAGGCAAGAGAAAACAGAGGTGACCACTATTCTTACTTTTATCACCATAGGTTAGTTTTGCTTGTTCTTGAACATCATTTAAAAACAGTATATAGGCCAGGCACAGTGGCTCATGCCTGTAATCCCAGCACTTTAGGAGGCCAAGGTGGGAGGATAACTCGAGCCCAGGAGTTTAAGTTTACAGTGAACTATGATGATGTCACTGCACTCTAACCTGAGTGACAAAGTGAGACCCTGTCTCCAAAAAAGACAAAAAACAAACAAAAAAACCCAACATGTACTCTGTCTGGCATCTTTCACTCAGCATGTTTTTGAGAATCATCCATGTTATGTATATTGATTTTTTTGTTATTGTTTGAGACAGAGCCTCACTCTGTTGCCCTGGCTAGAGTGCTGGGGTGTCAGCCTAGCTCACAGCAACCTCAAACTCCTGGGCTCAAGCAATCCTTCTGCCTCAGCCTCCTGAGTAGCTGGGACTACAGGCATGCACCACCATGCCCAGCTAATTTTTTTGATATATTTTTAGTTGGCCAACTAATTTCCTTCTATTTTTAGTAGAGACGGGGTCTAGCTTTTGCTCAGGCTGGTTTTGAACTCCTGACCTTGAGCGATCCTCCTGCCTCAGCCTCCCAGAGTGCTAGGATTATAGGCATGAGCCACCATGCCCGGCCTGTATATCGATTTTTTAATTGCTGTGTAATATTTACGAATATATCAAAATTTATTCTGTTCGTGGATATTTGGGTTGTTTCCAATTTGTGGCAATTATGAACAAGGCTGCTATTTGCATGGACATTTGTGTACAAGTCTTTTTGAGGGTTCATTTTTCTTCAGGACCTACATAGGAGTGGACTTTCTGGGTCACAGATTAGCACTGTGTTTTTATAAGAACTGCTGAACAGTTTTCCAAAGTGGCTATGCCATTTTATACTCCACTAGCAATATATGAGAGTTGCAGTTGCCTCACACCCTCACAACACTTGGTATTATCAGTCTTAAAATTTAGCCTTTCTGGTGGGCATGCAGTGAATACTGACCATGTGGATATCTTCTGTGAGGTACCTGAGTCTCTTCTCTGAGAGTTAGTCCATTTTGTAAGTTGGGTTTTTAATGTGTAGGAGTTCTTTATGTCTGGAAATGAGTTCTTTGTCAAACATATACTGAGAATATATTCTCTTAGTGGTGGCTTTCTTTTTCACTTCTTTAATACTGTCTTTTGGTGAGTGAAAATTTTTCATTTTGATGAAGTTCAATTTGTGATTATTTTATAGCTGGTATTTTTTATGTCACATTGAAAAAAAATATTTGTGTACCCCAAAGACCACTGAAGATTTTCTTCTAGAAATTTTACAGTTTTAGCTTTCATGCTTAGGTCTATTATCCATCTCAAATTGATTTTTGCATGTGGTGTGAGGTAGAGGCCAGGTTTAATTTTTTTCTCCATACAGTTGTGTTCCATCTCCATTTATTGAAAGATACGCCTTTCCCCCAATAAACTGCATTGGCACTTTTGTCAAAAATCAAGTGATCCATTACATGTGGGTCTATGTCTCAATCTTCTATTCTGTTCCATCCATCGATCTACTTACCTATCCTTACGTTAATACCACTATGTTTTAACTAGTTAGCTTAATTCCTTAGTTCTGAAATCAGGTAGAACAAGTTCTCCCACTTTGTTCTTCAAGATTGTCTTGGCCCTTCTAAGTCATGACCATGTCCACATAAAATAAAGAATCAACTGTTAATTTCTGCAAAAAACTCTGCTGTGATATATCAACCATACTCCTATGAAAATCCCTCACTTCCAATTTGATAGCCTTAACCTCATTCCTTTTATGTTCCGTCTTTCACGACTACACTTCTAAGAGTTAGACTAATAAATATTTTTCATCTTACTCTAGTTACTTCTTGATTTTCCAACTCCTTGATTGAGTCAAGTCAACTTCGTTCCTAGAGTCAGACTGTTCTAGGCACGTGCATTTTAAATTGTCTTCTTGAATTTGAGGTTTTTGCAGTAATTATTCAATTGTTTTCACCAAGTTAAGCCAACTTAACAATATAATGTCTTTAAAATAAAAGCCTAATTCATGTTTTTCATTTCCAAATTGAGCCAAGCCTTACATACAATGAAGTGTTTTTATGTAGACATGCACTTCCATTAACTATCACCTAGATCAAGATACCATATATGACATTTCTAGCATCTCAGAAGAGTCCTCTGTCCTCCTTCCCAGTCAGTCCTCCCCAAGGATAACCAATACTCTCACATCATCACCACAAAATTCTTTTGGCGATTTTGAACTTCACATAAATGCATTCATACAGTATGTATTCTTGTGTCTGACTTCTTTTACTCGCTACATCTGTGAGATTCATCCATGTTGTTGCATGTATCCATGGTTTGTTCATTTTCATTGCTGTGTAGCATTCCATTATATGAATATATCATATTTTATCTACCCTTTCTATGGTTTAAGGACATTTAGAGTGTTTCTGGTCTTTGGCTATTTTAATAAGGCTACTATGATATTTTTGCAACCCTTTCCCAAAAAAAAGCCTGCTGGAATTTTGGGCTACAATTGCATTGAATCTATAGATCAACATGAAGAAGACTGACTTAACATTGAGTCTTCCAGTCCATAAATATGCTAAATGTCTTCATTTATGGAGTCTTATTTCTCTCAGCAATGTTTTATAATAAATACCTACTTTACTAAATTCATTTGTAAATATTTGACAGTTTGCTACTGTATTTTAAATTTTCATTTTCTAATTGTTTGCTATTAGTATATAGAAATCAACTAATTTTTGTATATTGACTTCATATCTACTGGCCTTCTATATTCACTTCTTGGTCCTAGTAATTTTGATTTCCTTCTTGATCTGAGTGTTAGATTATTTCTTAATTCCTAAGCAAAGTTCAAAAAAAATTTTTGTGGTTGGTTTCTAATTGGGCTATAAAGTTTCTGGGTTATAAAATCTTTTTGTGGAATTTATTATCATTTTCTTTATGGCCAGATACATAATTGATTTCTATGACATGAAGGGTATATTTTCTCTGTAGATTATAAAGTTCTTACTGTTTTAAAGCAAGCTCATAAACTGTATTATTCGATTCCTCTATTATTTGCTTGTTTTTGCCTAATTTGTTGAAGACTGAAAATGAATTAACATTAATATGAATTAATTAATTTGTGTTTGGCCATGTTTACTGCATAAACATCTACAACTCTTGTCTTCATGGAGTATGATTATGAATTTCAATTACAAGTGTGGAAATGTATATTATTTTACATTATATATACATGTATGTTTTATTAAATAATTTTATTTTATTAAATAATATTTATTTTATTAAAATAAATTATTTTATTTTATACTTTATTTTTTTTGAGACAGGGTCTCACTCTGTCACCCAGGCTGGAATGCAGTAGTGTGATCATAGCT
This sequence comes from Cheirogaleus major, assembly GCA_963574435.1. Classification (NCBI taxonomy): domain Eukaryota; kingdom Metazoa; phylum Chordata; class Mammalia; order Primates; family Cheirogaleidae; genus Cheirogaleus; species Cheirogaleus major. The sequence goes on from CAUYPO010133562.1 coordinate 13,630, forward strand.
TGCTGTAACCTCAGACTCATGGGCTCAAGTGATTCTCCTCCCTCATCCTACCAAGTAGCTGGGACTACAGACACAGGCCACCATGCCCAGCTAATTAGTGTTAGAAAATTTTTGTACAGATGGGGTCTCACCATGTTACCCAGGCTGCTTTTGAACTCCTGGCCTCAAGTGATCCTCCTGCCTCAGCCCTTCAGAGTGCTGGAATTACAGCATGCACCACTGTGTTGGGCCCACTTCTGTTCTGATAGAATTAAGCTCTTTTACAATTATTATCAACTTGTAATCTCTTTGTTTTATTCTATTAGTTTATGTTTATTTTATATCTTGCCTAGTTAGTTGTTGATTCCTTTTCTTTATATTGGCTGGGAAATGTTTTTCTTCATTCCCTTTTTGCCCTCCTGTTGATTTGGAAGTTCTATTGTTTGTTTCTATAACGTTGATGTTTCCCTTCCCACATCTACTGGTTACGATGAAACCCGTATTCCTCTAGTAACGTGAAATTGATCAATAAACATGTTTCCCAAAATATTTTACCTGTTTACTCCCCAACCCTTCACCTAGATGAAAATGTTGGAAACTGAGATTTTACTTCCTCACTTTCCCACTGACCCCATGTTCAGCCCCTCCTAAGTGTACCTTCTACTTGAAGACTCTTTCCTAAACATTTACACTATGTATTTCTTATCTCATTAGTATCATAACCGTAATGTCAGCTCCAAGAATTGCTGATGAATTTTGTTCTTTTGTGTCCACAGTGCTAAGAGCTGGTCAAGCTGGGCGCTCAAAACATCTGTTGAACGAATAAACTATTCATTTAGAAATAACCATATTTATTACAAAAATAGTTGTTCACAAGTACTGTACTCATTATCTACCCAATATTGAGATCTCTTTTCCAATATAATTATCAATTGATTAGAGAACGTTGAGTATTTTCCTCAATGAGGGCACTTAAGTATCTAAAATTGTCTTTTTCTGGGCGTAAAAGATAAATGACATTTTGTCTGGGAAAAGAATTTTTTGACTCTTAATCGCAGTTTTTCTCTTCAGGTTGTAGACGTGTCTTCTAATTTTCAGTGTAGCAAATGAGAATTCTAATGCTAATTTTATTTGCTTTCCTCTAAAAAACAGCCTCTTCCTTCAATGCGAAAAACTTGTACACTTCTCTCTTTACCCATGGAATTCAGGAATTTTGCCAGGATGTGTATGTGTGTATCTTTATCATTCCTGCCTGGGTGTCAATAGATAAACACCTGCCAAACCTGATAGAGAAGAAAAGAAAAACAAAATATACATCTATACATTAGAAATGAGAAGATATAACTACAGAAGCAGAATAAACTCAAAAGATTTATCATAGGATTTTATATGCTTTCTTGGGTCCTCAGTTGGAAAATATTTTCATCATCTCTATTATACCCTCTTAGTAGCATCCATGAGTTTTGGTATATTTTGATAAGACTCACTAAATCATAACTTCTATAATATTTGTATCATAATAGATATATCTATTATATCATAACTTCTATAATATCTATTAACTTCTATATCTATAATATCTTCATAACTTCTATTTAATATACTTCTGTTTAAATATGCTTTTATTTATCTGTAGCCAATCTAATATGAGCAACTTTCCCTACCAGAAATGACATTAAATTCTTCCTGGATTCAAATTCATAGAGACAGAAAGTAGACAAGAGGTTTCCAGGGGCTGTGGGAGAAGGGAACGGGGAGTTACTGTTTGATAGGTACAGAGTTTCTGTTTGGGATGGTGAAAAAGTTCTGGAAATGGATAGTGGTGATGGTTGTGCAACATTTTGAATGTACTTAATGCCACTGAATCGTACACTTAAAAACAGTTAAAATTCTAAATTTTATGTTATACAGCATATATTTTAGCACAATAAAAAATTCTTCCTAGATTTTAAAGCACAAGTTTAAAAAACATTCCCATAAATGCACATTGTAGATATATAATATGGCAGCAGATTCACAATACAAAGGCCCATAAATGAACCTGAAAAGTGGCCATTTTTGTGCCGAGAGTAGTCAAATTCAGAGACAGAAAGTAGGATGGTAGTTGCCTGGGGAGCAAGGGAATCAGGTGTTTAATGGGTACAGAGTTTCAGTTTGGGAAGATGAAAAAAATTCTGCAGATGGATGGTTATGATGGTTGTACAGTGTGAATGTACTTAATGGCACTGAACTGTGCACTTAAAATGGTTAAAATGGTAAATTTTATGTATATTTTATCACAATTAAGAAACTTATTTTAAGTGAGTACTTTTAGTTCTAGCTTAGGTGTCTAAAACCAACATGATGAGGTCTCTGGTGACTCAAGATATGGAGAAATCGATCCAATATGTGATGTTTTCACAGAAGGAGAACAAATGCCACACTGTAAAGGGAAAAAACAAAAAGTCCTGGCAAATCTGTACAGGATTTTAAGAAAAGGGAATCTGAAAATGATACAGTGTGTTTGATTTGCTTTTCTCTAAAGCACTGCTCTTTAAGCTCCTACTTTTGGAGCCAGGACTGCTAGAAATATCGAAGAATATGAGAGTGAATAATGGTACCCTCATATGCAAATTTTCAGATTTGATTTGTCTGCACTTGAAATAACTAGTACCTGGTAAGGCTCCCTCCAGACAGTTCTGTTTAGCTCCAGAGTGTGTGCAGAATCCTCAACAGTCACTAGGGGGCAGGAGACCCTGTGTCATACAGACAGGCCAGGAGCGGTGACAAGGAGTTAATATAATTAAGGGACACCATTTTGTGCCCTCAAGCTTGAGAGGCCTTGCAAGCTACTCCAGCTACCTGCCAAGGGGAAAGGAATTTGACAGAGGTTAGGGTGGACTGGCAGGCTGTCCTATTTCAACCATAGCAGGAGTACCCAAATTTCTCAGCTTGTGTGGCAGGCCTTATTTCTTTCCCTGATGGTATTATCTCATTTCTTATATCCCTCCTATCAACATGCCTGTGGTAAATGCTATTTTCTCAGCATTTTCAGGGGCACCAATAACCCTTGTGGTACTTAGAAAAAGAAGTCTCTCCTGGGCAGACATAACCCAGTAGGCAGAGGACTTGGCAAGCTGACTGATGCTGTTAAAGGAAAAATTCTTCAACAATGTTTGTTAAAGCACAGTAAGGCAAACTTTATTCAGGACCATTGTCATCAGTGTAGGACCACTGCAATGGGATATTGCTGTGGGGGAGAGAGATTGGGCTCAACTCTGAAAACAACAAGGGCAAGTGGGACTTTGTAGCCAAGGAGTAGAGCAGGGGTCACTGGGTGGAAAATTACTAAGAGTTAACCTTGTAAGGGGGATTCTTGCTGAAGACAGGCCAGGGTGACCAGACATCACCTGGGGATGGTGGAGGATGAGGAACCCAAGCAGATATCCAGGGTGACCAGTTATCCAGGATGAGGGGTTCTTGCTAAAATGACCTAGCAGTGCTTTTTGCTAAGACTCGATTTTACAAGGAAGTGCACAGATGGGCCTAGGATGAGGTTCAGAAGCCTGACTGAAATTTGGCCAAGCAAAGAGTCTTTGTTAATGCTTCTGTGTGAATTAGAAAAAGACATCCCTTCTTCCTGTGTACCCTATATGGTGGTCCTGAGTGCTTACAAAGTACCAGGCACTGTGCTGAGAAGCACTTTGCATATCTTGTCTTGCACTCCTCACAGAAAGGCAGGCATTATTATTGTCCACATTTTCTTGATGAGAAAATGGGTAAGCGTAAGTAACTCACATAGCTAGCGAGAGGTAGAGCTCATGACAAAGGGACAGGTAATGACCTCAGATGCCTTAAACTTCTTCCCACATGCACTGAGTTCACCAGTCTCCAACCACCTCCTCCCAGCCTACTCCCTCACAGCAGCAAGAGTGATTTTTTAAACTCTTTATTGTCATACTAATGTATATAATGTATATGTACAGTTCAAATAATAAAAACAATGTTCAACTATGTCAAGGAATAGAGTTTTACCAATTTCTCTGATGGGCCAGGCATCCCCCTCGCTGCTCCCCAAGAGGTAACCACCATCCTGACTTGTGTACTAATCTTTATTACACACATGTGTACGTGTATCTAAATAACATTATTTAGTCTTGTCTGTTTTTGAACTCTGTGTAAGTTAACTAATACTGCATGCATTCTTCTGAGACTTTTGTGATTCATCCGTGTTGAGGTGCATGCTGGAGTTGGTATGTGTTTACTGTTGCATTGTATTCCATTATATGAACATTCTACAATTGTCCATTTCACTGTTGATAGAACATATGTTTCAGTTTGTGCTATTCTGAACAAGAGTTGATATAAGCATTCTTGTTCATATTTCCTGGTGCACACATCTAAGAGATTCTCTAGGATATGAAGTGTTTAAAAATCTTTTCAGGCCATTTAATTAGGAATATGTGCCAAAGTTTTATTATATGCTTGTTGTAAGAATAAAGGCCTCTGACAGACCATATCAAAGATTTCTCTCTTGGTAGAAACACTTAAAGGCGAAAAACTGACTAATCACTGTTAAGACTGGATACAAAAGAAATGTCTAATTAAAGATCTTTAGACTTCTTTTTGTTTGTTTTTTTAAGAGACAGGATCTTGCTCTATTACTCATGCTTGCTCTGTAGTTCACTGGAACCTCAACCTCCTGGGCTCCAGCAATCCCTTTGACTCAGCCTCCCTTGTAGCTAAGACTACAGGCACACATCACCACATACAGCTAACTTTAAAAAATTTTTTTTGCAGAGATGGGTAGGCATGCACCATGATGCCCAGCTAATTTTTTTGTTTTTAGAGAGACAGGGATCTCACTATGTTGCCCAGGCTGGTTTTGTACTCCCACTTTGACCTTTCAAAGTGCTGGGATTACAGGAATAAGCCACTGCACCTGGCCTACTTCTTTAGACTTCTGACTGATAGCTGACAGTCATCTTGGTGGGTATTTAGTTTCTCAGAAGAGACAGATAGTAATTTGGTTACTATCTATCACAAAATTGCTTAAACGGTTTATTAGGAATGCTACTGTCTTCCCAGAGGAGGTTGTAAATTACATCACCCAAACAGGTTCTGCCCCAAGCCAGGTTTAGAACAAATTTTCTTTTATAATAACTGAAGGGGGATTTCTGGATCTAGGATACGCACATGTTCAACTTTGTTTTCTAATGGGGTCGTACTCATTTACAGTCTTTCTGGCAATTTGAGAGAGTTCCTGTTGCTCCACATCCTACCCAATACTTGATAGTCTGAGTTTTTCCCATCTGCAGGTGGTGAAATGGGATCTTGCTATGGTTTTCATTTGAATATTCCTGATTACTAATCTGGTTGACCAACTTTTTATGTTTCTTCCATCCTTATTTTCTCTTTTGTGTCCTTTATATAGTCTAAATCTCCATTGTCCAATATGGTAGCCACTAACCATATGTGGCTATTTAAATTTAAAATTAAATTCATTACACCAAGACAAAATTTTAAAGAGTGAAATAACAAATAAATAATTTAATTAAATTCAATCAAAAATTCAGTTCCTCAATTTCACTAGCCATATATAAAGTGCTCAATAGCTACATGTGGCTAGTAGCTATTGGACAGAAATATAAATATAGAACATTTCCATCAATGCAGAATGCTCAATGGGACAGCCCCATTCTAGATCCTGGTCCTTGTGAATTATATGTGTTGCAAGTATCTTCTACAAGTTTGTGGCCAGTCTTATCACTGTTTTTATTGGGTATGCTGATAAATAGAAGTCTTTAATTTTAAAGTAGTTGAATTTATCAAGGATTTATCAAGTCTCTTTACTTTGGTCATATTAATAGATATTTGCCTATACTTCCTTCTAAAAAGCATATAAAATTTTGCCTTTCACATTTAAGGCCTAAGTCTACCCAAAATTTAGTTTTGGGTATGGTACAGAGTAGCGACCTATTTTCATTTTTTCCAACTAACAGCACCACAGTCCCTCTTTTCCTCACTCTTCGTGTATGAGGTTTTATGTGTGCATGGCTATTTCTCTGAGTTCTCTATTCCGTTGCATTAATCCTGAGCCAACTACACTGTCTTAACTACTATAACTTGATAATGTAATAAAGGCTTGATATCGTGGTTCTTCAGGAGCATCTTAACTGTTCATGGCCTTTTTCATTTCCGCATAAATTTCAGATTTGCTTTATTTATTTATTTATTTATAGACAGAGTCTCACTCTGTTGCCCAGGCTAGAGTGCCGTGGTGTCAGCCTAGCTCACAGCAACCTCAAACTCCTGGGCTCAAGTGATCCTTCTGCCTCAGCCTCCCGAGTAGCTGAGACTACAGGCATGCACTACCATGCCCAGCTAATTTTTATATATATATTTTTTTAGTTGTCCAGCTAATTTCTTTCTATTTTTTTTTAGTAGAGACGGGGTCTCGCTCTTGCTCAGGCTGGTCTCGAATTCCATAGCTCAAATGATCCTCCCATCTCGGCCTCCCAGAGTGCTAGGATTACAGGCGTGAGCCACCACGCCCAGCCTCAGATTTGCTTTTCAAGTTTCTTATATTATCCTGTTGTAGTTTTGATTGGAGATGCATTAAATCTTTAGATTTATTTGCAAAAAACTGATATCTATTTGGTAGATACTGTTCAGGGCCTCAGGGATGCAATGGTAAGCAAGACAGACAAGGAAGCTTCCCATCACAATTAGAATAAAATTCAAACTCTTTACATAGCCTACAAACCAATCCACACACGATCTCTACTTTCCTCCACCCCAAACTCATCTTCCACTATTCTCTCTCCCTCTGTGCTCCAGACACACAGTCCTCTGCCATTCTTTGAACTCATCCAGCATTCTTCCACCATGGTTTTGCTGGAATCCACCCGCTACCCTTGCCTCCATATTTGCACAATAGGCTCCCTCACTTTAAGCCGGTGTTTACTCAAATAATCACCACTTCAAAGAGGCCATCATGATCTCTAAAACAGTTGCAGCACTCTTGCTTTTTCTCCATAACACTCATCACCACCTAACATATTAAATATTTGGGTTGGGTGTAGTGGCTCAAGCCTGTAATCCCAGCACCTTAGGAAGCTAAAGCAGGAGAATCACTTGAGGCCAGGAGTTCATACACCAGCCTGGGCAACACAGTGAGACTCTGTCTCTACAAAAAATAACAAAGTTTGCTGAGAATGGTGGCACATGCCTATAATTCTAGATAATTGGGAGACTGAAGCAGGAAGATTGCTTGAGCCCAGACGTCCAAAGTTGCAGTGAGCTATGATTGCACCACTGCCCTCCAGCCTAGCAACAGAGTGAGACCCTGTATCTAAAATAAAAGAATTTTTTAAAACAGTATTTGGTGTTTGTCTGCCTTCCCTACTAGAAAGCCAGTTCCATGAACCAAGAACTCTGCTTGTCTTGTTTGCTGTTAAGTCTTCAGGGTCTTGACTATGCCTGGAACACAGGAGGAACTTAGAAAGTTTATTGAATGAATAAAAGAAGACCAGACAAATGATCAAGAGGCTGTTGAAAAAACTCAGGCGAGACCTCTAAGTTGGTACATGTAACCACAGCCACCTAAAGTCCAAGAAGCATTTGGCTAGTTCTTATCCATTATAATAAAAACTCCATCCAAACTGGCCACAATCCCTGCAGATTTCCCAGGAGCAATATTTAAACACATAATGATTTTGGAGTCCTATCTGCAAATATATCATTCATCATATTTCTATGATTCTATGGTTTGGGAAGATTGATTTTAATTAATTCTAGTTTATCAATACTTTTTTAGGGATTATATTTATAGTGTCATAACTAAGAAGCTTTTACCTAACCCAGGGTACAAAAATTTTCTAATGTTTTCTTGTGGAAGTTTTATAATTTTTCCTTACCTTTAGGTCTATGATGCATCTTGAGCTGATTTTTCTGCATGGTGTGAGGAAAAGGTCTAAGTTTATTTTGTTTTTATTATGATTCTATTCTCAATAATTGCTCCAGCACTATTCATTTAAGACTATCCTTTCGCTACTGAATTTCCTTGGTACCTTTGGTGAAAATCAGTTGCCCATAAATGGGAAGGTCTACTTCTGGACTCTATTCTCTTACATTTATCTGTATGTCTATCTTTATGCCAGCACCCCACTGTCCTTTTTTTTTTTGAGACAGAGTCTCACTCTGTCATCTGGGCTAGAATGCAGTGGTGTCAGCCTAGCTCACAGCAACCTCAAATTCCTGGGCTCAAGCAATCCTCCTGCCTCAGCCTCCCAAATAGCTGGGACTACAGGCATGCACCACTATGCCAGGGTAATTTTTCTATTTTTAGTAGAGACGGGGTCTCGCTCTTGCTTAGGCTGGTCTCGAACTCCTGACCTCAAGGGACCCTCCTGCCTTGGCCTCCCAGAGTGCTAGGATTACAGGTGTAAGCCACCACGCCCGGCCTATAGTAAGTTTGAAATCAGGTAAGTCCTTCAACTTTATCTTTTCTAAGGATAGTTTTGGGCTGGCGTGGGCATATTATTATATATTTTTTCCCTCCTTATTCCAGCTTATTTGAGGACTTATAGATGTGGTGTATTGGGCCATCAAAGGAGAAAAAATCTTTTCCTCTATTGATCTCAGGGCCTCCAGCTAAGGGCCCTGTAAATTGGACTAACCCAAGACAAATTAACAAGAGAAAAACAAACTATTAGTACATGCATTGTACTTGCACATGGGAATACTCAAGACTTGAGTGACTCATAGGAGTGCTTAGTGACAAAGATTCTTTGCTTGGCTTCTGAATCTTCGGTTAGGCCCATCTGTACCCTTCCTTATAAAGTTCAGTTTTAGCAAAAGAACCCTGCTAGGTCAGTTTAGTAGAACCCCCTCCCCTCAATATCTGATCAGATTCCTCATCCTCCACCATCCCCCAGGTGGTATCTGGGTAGCTTGTCTTCAGCAAGAATCCTGTTAGGTCAGTTTAGCCAGAATCCCCCTCACCCTCATGTTTCGTCTTAGTCATTTCCACCCTCCATCCCTGCCACACACCCCCACACTTGGCTATAAATCCCCACATGCCCCGCTGTATTAGGAGTTGAGCCCAATCTCTCTCCCAAACCGCAAGACTCCACTGCAGTGGTCCCTACACTTATCATAATGATCCTGAATAAAGTCTTCCTTACAATGCTTTAACAAGTATCACTGAATAATTTTTTAACAGTTACGGTGCCATGACTTGGACAGGATCAGATTCATCATTGGACCCCCAGCCCTCTCACCCAGGACCCCACACACGTGCCTTTGAAGCCTCTGTCTTCCCTCCTGATTGACTGGGCATCCATTATGGTCAATCAGCCTCCTGAACCACTGCTCTGGAAAGATGTCCACTGAAGCTGGTAATTCCTAAGGTATGAGTATACTCTCTGAAGCTGCGTTTAGAGTCCCAGGCTTCTTTTGAAAGGTACCTGCTGGTCTGGAAGTCTCTTCCTCCTGGCTCTCTTTTTCTGAGTGGGAATTATCACATGACTCCCTCGGCTGGAAGTCCTTCTTCCCAGTTCTCTGTGAGGCTTCTCTGTTCTCTCTCTTCTCTCTGTTCTCTTTATTGAATCCCGATTCTCCCATGGGAACTTCTCTGTCACCTGACACCCCTTTTCTCAAACCCTTGCTGCCTCTGTGCTCTGCCAACTCTGTCCACCCCTGCCAGGCCCTTTCTCTTCCCACTCCAGCCCCTCAGTCACTTAGACTTCAGGCCCCCTACCCTACACTGGAGGCTCTCATGGGACTCAAGGGCCCCTCGAAAGCAAGGACCTGATGCTGAAAAGAGAAAAATAAGGAACTATTTGGAAACTGGGCAAATGAAAAAAATCTTAAAAGCCTTCTTCACAAATATTGGTAAAAGATCTCGGCCTTTATTAAGTAGGCAAACTTGTTTCATTTTTGTCAGAAACATAATTTGGATAAAAATATAAAGTGGCAATAAACCAGTGAGTTTGTATTACTCTGTTTCACTGCCTCATGACTGAAATCAAAACAATAACTGAATGACAAAGACTTAGGATGGCCATGGTTAAAGATCTGATGAGAGTTCATTATAACCAGTAATTGACACAGAAATTTGGTTATTTCTGTGGTGTATAACATTTTAACATAATGACCAAAAATATAACTGATAACAGATTTCTAGGAAACTCTTATAATTTTTGGAACATTCATATCAATAACATACCCATAAATATAACTTATGGTTTAGCATCACTTATTATTTTTTCCATATAATGTTTTCCATATAATTTAATATATCAAATAAGACTAATTAGTTTAAAATCTCTCTTTTACAAGGTGAGGAACACAACCTTCAAGTTTTTCTAGGGGCCAAACTGGAAAATTCCAAAGTTAATTCGAGGCCAAAAGGATTTAATTTAGAATTTGATTTTGGGAAGTTTGTAAAAAATGTCAAAAGTTTAAAACACTTGATATGATCTTGGTTATCTATTTAATCAAAGTGACAATAAAGGTTTTCTTTTTTTCTTTTTTTTCTCACGTTTTACCTTCACAGAAACAATAAAAGTTTTAAAGGCAAATACAGAAGGTTACATAGTTGTGATTATAAAAACTTAGCTCTTGGTCTGGTGTGGTGGCTCATGCCTGTAATCCTAGCACTGAGAGGCCAAGGCGGGCAGATCATTGGAGCTCAGGAGTTAGAGACCAGCCTGAGTAACAGCAAGACCCTTGACTGTACTAAAATAATAGAAAGAAAGTAGCTGGACAACTAAAAAAAATATATATAGATATATATATATTAGCATGGCATAGTGGCGCATGCCTGTGGTTGCAGCTGCTTGGGAGGCTGAGGCAGGAGATCACTTGAGCCCAGGAATTTGAGGTTGCTGTGAGCTAGGCTGACACCATGGCACTCTAGCCCGGGCAACAGAGTGAGACTCTGTCTCAAAAAAAAAAACAAAAAACTTAGCTCTTTGAATATTGAGAAGACTCAGTTTTCTTAAATAATCAAAGACCTAATAAAAGACAATATCAAGCATAAAAAATTATCTTGATAGGCTGGGCACGGTGGCTCACGCCTGTAATCCTAGCACTCTGGGAGGCCGAGGCAGGAGGATCGCTTAAGGTCAGGAATTCAAAACCAGCCTGAACAAGAGCGAGACCCCCCTCTACTAAAAATAGAAAGAAATTAATTGGCCAACTAAAAATACATAGAAAAAATTAGCCAGGCATAGTGGCGCATGCCTGTTACCTCAGCTACTTGGGAGGCTGAGGCAAAAGGATCGCTTGAGCCCAGGAGTTTGAGGTTGCTGTGAGCTAGGCTGATGCCACGGTACTCTAGGCCCGCCAACAGAGTGAGACTCTGACTCAAAAAAAAAAAAAAATTATCTTGATAATACACAAAATCTTTGTTTCCTAGACCAATTACTTAATTACTTAAAAGAAAAAAACGACTGGATACGGTGGCTCACACCTGTAATCCCAACACTTTGGGAGGCAGGAACAGGATTGCTTGAGGCCAGCAGTTCAAGACCAGCCTGGGCAACATAGCAAGACTCCATCTTACAAAAAATTAAAAATTTAGCTGGCGTGGTGATGTGTACCCATATTCCTAGCTACTTTGGGTTCATTCCTGGAGACAACTCCTTGCTGTTCCATCTTTTAAAAAGACTGCTTTTGAGACACACGTAGTAGACTGACCAAGGTCATGTGATCCATCTATTTGTCCAGATATTTTTACCCTTGTTCCAAAGCCATACCATCTGAGATATTAGACAAACTGGGTTGGAACCTCACAAAGCAACTGAGCACAGGTCTACATGGAAGGCCACCATGGGAAACAGCTGTAGTAACATTCTTTTTTTTTTTTTTTGAGACAGAGTCTCACTCTGTTGCCCGGGCTAGAGTGCCATGGCGTCAGCCTAGCTCACAGCAACCTCAAACTCCTGGGCTCAGGCAATCCTTCTGCCTCAGCATCCCGAGTAGCTGGGACTACAGGCATGCGCCACCATGCCCGGCTAATTTTTTCTATATATTTTTAGTTGGCCAATTAATTTCTTTCTATTTTTAGTAGAGACAGGGTCTCACTCTTGATCAGGCTGGTTTCAAACTCCTGACCTTGAGCGATCCTCCCGCCTCCCCGGCCTACCAGAGTGCTAGGATTACAGGCGTGAGCCACCGCACCTGGCCAGTAACATTCTTGATTCTCCCCCCCTTGGAGGGATGCAGTGCCTGAAGGGCTTTTTCCATTCATCACAGAGCATACTCTGTAAGAACCTATGTGAGGGGAAAAAAGAACATATGTGAGTCATTTCTCTCAGAAAAAGTTCCATTTCTCTTAAACAATCAATCTGCCTGTATATTAAGGAGAGGGTGGTATTAGGGATGGCGTGATATATGTCTAATCTTGTGTCCCTCTTTGCTTTGGTCACTTAAGGTGGCTTAATGCTAGATTTGCAGCCTATTTCCAGTAATCATAAAGGACCACTGTAGATAACCAGTATAGCGATTAAGATTTTGGGCTTTGGGCCGGGCGAGGTGGCTCATGCCTGTAATCCTAGCACTCTGGTAGGCTGGGGAGGCAGGAGGCTCGCTCAAGGTCAGGAGTTTGAAACCAGCCTGAGCAAGAATGAGACCCAATCTCTACTAAAAATAGAAAGAAATTAATTGGCCAACTAAAAATATATAGAAAAAATTAGCCGGGCATGGTGGTGCATGCCTGTAGTCCCAGCTACTCGGGAGGCTGAGGCAGGAGGATCGCTTAAGCCCAGGAGTTTGAGGTTGCTGTGAGCTAGGCTGACGCCACAGCACTCTAGCCTAGGTGACAGAGCGAGACTCTGTCTCCAAAAATTAAAAATAAATAAATCTCAGAATAAGTTCATAACCCAAAAAAAAAGCAAATTGGGAAGTCATCAATGGTAATCACAAAAAGAAATGAAGCAATAAAATCATGGATTGGATAAACATGAAATTGTTAGAAAATAAGTAACCAAGATGTTGCAATAACTTCTTGAGGTCTAAGAGAATGATGAAAAATCTATTTATCCAAGCAAATAATAGCTATTACTGCCTAATCAGTTCTGGGTACCTAATACAACTTTCTAACAGCTTGGCAAATTGGTACAGCAAGCCTCAGTTTTTTGATTCTCAGATTTGTTGACTAGGCTTGACAATTTTCAAGAAAAGTATAGGAAAAGAGAAAATGCCAGCTTTCCAAAGGGTAGCTATGAAAAGAGCAAAGGAAACTAAGCAAAAGAGAAAGGGATAGAAATAACACTTGCTCAGAACTAAGTTCCACGTGATTTACCTAGATTTAAGATTCACCTTAATTTGATAAAGTAGGGTGACACCTAAGTCCACATTGTTTTGTTTACAAATACGGAACCTGAAGGTTAAAAATATTAAATAAAATTGCATACATGTAGTCTCAGCTACTCAAGAGACTAAGGCAGGAGGATTACTTGAGTGCAAGGCCAGCCTGGGCAACATAGCAATACCTGTCTCTTAAAACAAAAAAGAAAAAGAAAAAAAAAAAAAAAACCCATGATACATAGTCACAAGACTGGTATGAAACCAAGCTGGAATCCAATATATTTAACAGTTGTGTCTGATTTCAAATCTTATATATTTTTTTCCTGCAACACAGCCTTACGTTCCTAGATGGCTTTATTAATAAATTTGACATAATTGCCAAAATTTGTAATTAAAAAAATATTAGCAAAATTTTAAAAGGCAATTTGTTTGTAGTAACTAACCCAACATTCATTCTTACTCATACACCCTGACATTAACGGTTTCAAGTCATATTTCACCGCTTCTTACAGTTCTTCCCAAGAGGCTCTTCAGAGCCTCATACCAATAGGCCTCTGATGGCCAGACCTACCAACTTGTCAGACCTGCCCCAATAGTGTCTTCCTCTTTATTGTCAAATCCTATCTGAAAACAAAGAACACTCATATCTACAAAGTAAACTGAAAAAGGCTAGGCGTTGTGACTCAAGCCTGTAATCCCAGCACTTTGGGAGGCCCAGGCAGTAGGACTGCTTGAGGCCAGGAGTTTGAGACCAGCCTGGGCAATATAATGAGAGCCTAGCTCCACAAAAAAATAAAACAAATTAGCTGTTCGGTGGCAGTGCACACCTGTTGTCCCAGCTACCCAGGAAGCTGAGGCAGGAAGATCGCTTGACCCCAGGAGTTCGAGGTTACAGCAAGCTATGATCATGCCACTGCACTCTAACCTGGGTGACAGAGTGAGACTCTATCTCAAAAAAAGAAAAAGCCCAGAAAAATCTGAAAGCAATCCTCCTGCTTCAGCCTTCCAAGTAGCTCTGACTACAGGCATGCAACATGACACCCAGCTAATTTTTCTATTTTTAGTAGAGATGGGGTCTCACTCTTGCTCAGGCTGATCTGGAACTCCTGACCTCAAGGGATACTCCCACCTCGGCCTCCTAGAGTGCTAGGATTACGGGAGTGAGCCACCGAGCCCAGCTTGAAGGGGATTTTATCAATCTTATTTTCTAAAAGACAGATCTTCCCATCAGATTGGCAAAAATTTTAAAATGCGATAATACTAAGTGCTGCTGAGAATACAGAACTGTAGGAACTCTCCTACATTGCTGGTAAGAATGTAAAGTTAGTACTATCACTTTAGAGAACTACAGTATTTGGCAAAGTTTAGTAAGTTGAAGATACATCCACAATTCTACTTATAGGTATATTTCCTAGAGACATTCTCACATACACACACACACACACACACACACACACACACACGCACCCACCCCTATATATATGAGGATATACATATAAAGGATGCATTCCTACTGTTGGTAGGAATGTAAAATGGTGCAGCTGCTATGGAAAACAGTATAGTGGTTCCTCAAAAAATAAACAATTTAATTACCATATGGTCTAGCAATTCTACCACTGGGTATATGTCCCAGAAGATCTGAAAGCAGGGACTCGAACAGATACTTGCACACCTATGTTCACTGCAGCACTATTCACAACAGCCAAAAGGTGGAAACAACTCAAGTATCTACCAACATGTGAATGGATAATGTGCTAAACACACAATGGAGTATGAGCCCCCAAAAGAAGGAAGTTCTGTCACATGCTAAAACACAGATGAATCTTGAGGACATTATGCTAAATGAAATAAGCCAGTCACAAAAAGACAAATACTGTATGATTCTACTTATATGACGTATTTAAGGTAGTCAAACTCATAGAGACAAAATATTAATAGAATAGTGGTTGCCAGGGTCTGGGAAGAAGGGGAAAAGGGAAATTGTTGCTCAATGTGTATAGAGTTTCAGTTTTACAAGATGAAAAGTTATAGAGATCTGCTGCACAACAATATGAATATAATTAACACTACCGAACTGTATAAAGTGGTTAATATGGTAAATATCAAGTGTTTTTTACCACAATTTAAAACGAAAAAAATTGTTAAAGCTTAAGCAATTTGGTGACTATGGTTTTTGTTATATTATCTCCAACTTTTATGTACATATGTAATATTTTATAATAAAAACATTTTAAAACAGCTATTTTTAAGTAGACAGATTTCTGTAATTTTGAAGCCCAATATGAAGACAGTACAGAATTTTGCTCTGTGCTCTTTGGGGCATTCAATATCAAAGTTTCTAACTTGCTTTGTAGTAAGTTAGGAGTTAGTCACATAATTGTGTTGAGATACATAGCCAAATGTGAAATATAAAATAAGCAAATGACAAACGACAGACTAATTCCATATTTTAAATATCACCTGATAATGTCAAGAAAACAGTTGTGAACTTTTAATTGGAACCATAGTTTTCTCACGGATTTTTATTAAAAGATATCTAGCCAAGTAAAATCACTTAAAATCTCAGAATCAATTCCTCTTTGTTTCTTTCAAAGGAACTGTCAAGACAAAAACTGTTTGCTGGATTTGCTGGCCAGGTATGGTGGCTCACGCCTGTAATCCTAGCTCTCTGGGAGGCTGAAGCGGGAGGATCACTCAAGGTCAGGAGTTTGAGATCAGCTTGAGCAAGAGTGAGACCCTGTCTCTACTAAAAACAGAAAGAAATTAATTGGCCAACTAAAAATATATATAGAAAAAATTAGCCAGGCATGGTGGCACATGCCTGT
>CAUYPO010133566.1:0-10329 GCA_963574435.1 Cheirogaleus major
GTGGTGGGTTTGAAAGCTACTCGGGAGATAAAACCTGCAGGACTTAGGGACCCATTGAGTGAAACCTGCAGGAAGTGGAGGAGGAGTCAGGATAACTCTGGATTTCTAGTGCTAATATATTAAAAAATGCCTCATGCTTCTCGAACATATCTTATGTTCATATCTTTGCTCCCATTTCTTCTCTCCCTGATTATCTTCAAGGTGACATCTCATCCAAGTGCCACCTCTCCCATGAAGTCTTCACAGAAATCTCTGCCTCCACCCAGAGTATGAATCTCAGGGCATTTTGCCGTTATCTCGTGCTGGCCCTTATCTGCCTCGTAGTTCATCTATCATACGGATAGCTTGTTTTCCTCCCCTGTCAGCCGCCAGATGACAAGGGTCACCTCTCCACGTCGTCCGCCTTTCCACATTTTCTGCAGCACCCAGCAGCGCCTCTTGTGCACAGCGGACGTCTAAATAGTTGAAATAAAGAAAACAAATAGCTCTCCCCTGCTTTCCCCTCTGAGACTCTGCCCTCTCAGTTTTTAGCACAGACATATCGTAAACGTTTCTCGCTCCAGAAGAAAACCAAAAGAGTTGGAAGGAGGCTTTGGAATGCCTGCAGGAGATTTTCTTAATCCTTCACTGGCTGATAACACCACAGGAAACTATCTTAAGGAAAACACAGTGATGAAACAGTAGGTTCCGATTACCTCTTCCTTGCTGGACTGAACATTTTGAGAGTTAATTTCCAATGGAATGTCTTCCAAGTGTATATAAATAGTCATGGTCAGCTTGGTGAAAGTGTGTTTCCAAGATGAACCGATAAACTAAGCAAGATAAAGGAGGGTCAAGTGGACAAGATGGATTGCCTGGTACTTTTTACAGATGTGGTTTGCACACTTTACTAGGATGCATCGTTTGCACGAGAGCTCAGACACTCTACAGGGCTACCTCATTTTAAGAGACGTAATGGAAAACTTTACAAAAATAATAAATCATAAAAAAATAAAGAAATAAATTAGGGGAGGATTGTTTACTGAACTAAAATATCCCTAACGCTACAGTAGGTTAAGGACAAGCATATATTCATGCAAGACATAACGCTGAGCCCTGCTGAGAATGAGTCAACCCAACACCCTCTACCATATAATGCTTTGGCCATAGCAGTGACATCGTGGGGCCCCGTCCTGCAGTTGTCTGTCCTTTCAATCACTCCATGGACCAAACCAGAATTTTCCAAAGTGTGTTGCCTGAAACACTAACCCCAGAAAAGAGATCTGGAGGTCAAGTCCATTTAGGAAATGTTTAATTTTATAATATCCCTGGAAGAACTACGATGCACCTTGGCATAATCCCAGCTCTGAAAAGTCCCACTATAAATAAACTTTCATTTTCTTTAAACATATGTTTATCCAACTTACTTGATCATGGGATGTTTTGAGAGGAGTAAAAGGAAGACCCAGTAACATCAGGTAGAAATAGCTTTCCAAAGCCCAATACCCTCCCATCTCTGTTTTTTCTTCCTTCCTCGGAACTTTGCTTCTTCCCTTCAAAATTCAACAGCCTCATTGCTCATGTCCTCCGAGACCAGAGAGATGACTAGAAAACATGAAGAAATAATTTAACTCATTTGAAATTGCTGATGGCTGATGACTTTTGTATCTCCTCTCCCTGAGAGCATCTACAATTTTACTGAAGCCTTCTGAAACAGATTGGCTTAATTCAAAGGAATAGTGGGAATGCCAAGAAGCTCATGCTTATATGTAGCAGAGGAAAAGTTACTTCCTCTTTTCATGCCTAAGGTTGCCACTAGGAAAGTCATGAGAAATTACTCTCTCTCTCTCTCTCTGCTGTCAAAGCAATGTAGCAACAATGAAACCCCATGCTCAACTCCTCCGTAAACTATGTGCTAAGAATCACCTGACTCACTACTTCTTATGCTTTAGGAATCAGTCTAACCCCAAGACTAGAATAAAAAATTCAGCAAGCCCTTTTCATAAAACCCAGTAGTCCTCATCCTTGCACCTACAGCATTTACCTGTGTGTGCAACGGCTGTCTACTTTTCTGTCTCAACTACCAGAGCTTAAAGGTTGTAGAGCCAGAAATGCTGTCTATCTTATCAATGTCTGTGCACCGAGACCTGGTCCAGTTTAGGGCACAGACTAGGAAATGAAGAAAAAGAAGAGAGAAACTTGCTTCCTTATTTTCAATGCTGTAGTACTAATAACCCCATTTTCAAGGAGAAGATGAATGTATGAAAATGGATAAGTTGGGGAGAGTCCAACCATCCTATTCAGCCATACACATGAAATGAGTATTGCCGTATATGGCAACATAGGAAAAACTGTAGGAAAATAAAAGACATGATAAGATTCAATTCCTACCTTCAAAGAACTTCAAAATAATGAAGTGACAATAATGACTCTTCCATTGGTCCTCAAACATGGCTGACCCAGGAAAGCATTTTGGGGATCTGAGCCTGTCTTGGACGCTGGGTAGGTTGGCCAACGCCCTTTCAATCCTCTAATTAAGGACATAAATGTTTATTCCACTGAACATTTCACTCTGGCCCCCAGAAACAGGGTAGTTTTCTGTTGCAAGGAGGGTTGCCCAGAGAATTCTAACTGAATGAGTGTGTTTCTGCTACTAAATACGGTCTAGGCACGAACACAGCAGCCCCAAGTGCAAGAGACAAGGCTTAAAGAGGGCTGAGAAAGTCGGGGGTGAGAGCCATGCAGCCTCTGCTGCTGTGTGATATCAGCCCAACAGAGAACATCTGGGACCTGTCAGAGCTTCCCAGAGATATTCTCTGTCTAACTGCAGTGCGAGCAAATTAAGATTGATAAATCGTATAGCTCTTTCTGGCTTTAAAGATCCCAGATGCTCCGCTAAATTAATGGTCACTCTATCTCCACTCAATCTAACACCAAAACAGAACCTTGAAAACATACCAGACCCCCACTCCCCCAACTGTCTGAGCGTACCCAGGGCAGTGCAACTTTTTTCAGCCTAAATTCCAATGTGCAAACTCATGGATTTAGTTGGTGCCTCTGAGTGTGTGTGTTTGTGTGTGTGCGTGTGTGACATATACACACACATGCATTTCCGGACTGGAACTTAGCTTTGCAGTGGGGCATGTGTACACATAGTCCTGACCAACAAATGTGCATCTGGAAACACAAATTGCTCAACTTGCCCAAAGTTCCTTAAACACCAAATTGTCCACTACAGAATCAATTCCAAGAAAGATGAGATCATTTGTGTCATTTGGAAACTATCATTGCACACAAATAGACCACACTGCTAATAAGAATACCTATGATTCTTCTGTTCTTATTTTCTGGCACTCAGTTCAATAAACCAGTTCTCTACATGGTGGAAAGCATGTTTTGCTTATATCAGCAGAAAACAATCAAAAGTATTTGGGGCGTGAGATGCTACGCTAAAGATTAAACGCAATTAGAGAATTGTCTCTTGGTGTTCACCAAGGTACCCCCTAACCACGCAACTCCAAAAGAAGTATCTCTTAAAGGGGTTTCTTTTAAGAGAAATTCTCCTTTAGAATGGAAAGAAAATTAGATAGAATTTTTCCTCTATAATATCATCCTCAAAAGCTTCAAATGTTTCTAAACATCCCTAAATTCCTTTTCAAGCATTGTTATTATTTAAAATTATTTAAAGACTCTGTGTACACAAGCTCTTCCTTGCAAAGCATGCAGGATCGCAAGTCAGAAGCCTCCAGCGTGGGAGGCACAATTGCCTCCCTCCATTGCTTGTCATTTGGCTTTCAAAGTTTACCCATTTCCAGGGCCCAGGGATAACATCAGCAAGCCAGCTTTCACCCATTCATTCATTCATTCATTCATCCACTTATCCACTCATTCATTCATCTATTCAGCAAGTACCTATGGAACACTTACTATTCTACAAGCTGGAAAACGTTTGGTGAAGCAAAGATGTATGGCTCTCAAAATGTGGGGCCCAGACCGGAAGGATCAATTTCACCCGGGATCTTACTAGAAATGCAAATTTTTGAGTTCCACCCTAGATCTATTGAACTACAAACTCTTGGGATGGGACCTTAGGAGTCTGTTTTTCAATAAACCCTCCAGGAGTTTCTGATGCACGTTGAAGTTGGAGAACCACTAACACAAACCAAATACACCCTCACAGTGTACATTCTAGCGGAAGAGGCAGGCAATAAATACCAAATGCATAATATAATGTCAGGCAATGATCAATGATAAGTTTCTTTAAAGTAAATCAAGGGAACAGAGAGAGAAAGTAATGGGCTACTCTTTTAGACAGGGCACTCAGGGAAGGAACCGAATGAAGTTGGGGGGTGCATGTGGCTGTCTGGCTCACTGTCCTAGCTCTGTATTCTGTTTCCTCTCAGAATTTCCGGCTAAATATCAGACTACACTGGAGAGAGGTCTGCCTTACCAGCCCTTCCAGAATGCCGGTAGGAATTTGAAACCTGAAGAAAAGTCAAAATCTAATACCTTCTCCAAACCCTCAACTGAGTTATGAAATCAGAAGATACCAAAATAGCCTTGAGCCTCGACTAGTTCAGTTACCATTTGAAATAGACGTAAGAAAAAAAGTCTTGACTGTGAAGATTATGAAAACGGAATAACCTGCCAAAGGAGATGAAGGAATGCTTCCTTGAAGCAAATATTGTTCTTCTTCAACACCCATAATTCAAGGGCAATTCTAGTGGAGGCAAGCCTGAGCAAGATGATCCTTTGGGGTCACATTTGTCCCCAAAACCAGAAACATATGCTGTATCACTTTTTTGGAAGCTTTTATAACAATTCTCAAGCACATAGACCCATCATCAAGAATCCAAAATTGTTAATATTCTGCCATATTTGTTTTATCTGGAATAATGGGTAAATAAATAGATAGATAATAGATATTGCAAATCACTTGAAAGCAAATCGCAGACATCATGAAACTTACTTCTCCGTATTATACTTATGCATTGTCTAAAAATAAAGATATCTTCCCACATAATCACAATATTATTGCTACTAAGAAAATTATCAATACTTTTCTGATCAGTAGTCCATATTCAAGTTTCCCCAGTTGTTTCAAAGGCATCTATTAATGACTTATTTGGGTAATAGCTGCACTATGTTTGCCTTGTTTGAGTAGAAATTTGAATTCCATTGGATTTTAAATTTAGATAAAGAGGCTGACATTGAAATGAAACCAGAATTTAGCACAGTAATGATCACAAAACCCAATGGTTACGACTAATACACAGTTTACGAATGTAGACACACATAGAAATGTGAGAAAAGGAAAGAAAAAATAAGACTAAGCCTGAAGACGTGGTGATGTGTGTGACAGACACGGGTTCGGGGGTGTCTGCTCAGCCAGAAGAGGAGGGGTCAGAAGGAAAGAGAAATTGCTAACGAGGAATGAGAATTGTTTTCATTGGCTCTGCAGGTACCTGTCACCTACCTCTTCTGCCATCCTGGAAGAATTCTCGTGTTTACCTGTAACATGGGATTTTAAAGTTGACCCCCTCATTGTTTACAGAGGCCCTTTCCTTCAGGGAGACAACTTGCATACCGGGGTTCAGAGTGTCAAGCTTATGGGTGCTGGTAACCCTCGTCAATTGACAAATAAGAAGAAATACTGGAGGACGAGTGAAACTCATCGTGGATAGAAGCAGTCTGGCACAGGCAGAGAAGCCGGGGGAATACCAGCTCAAAGGACATTCAGGCCATGGCTTTCTTAGCATGTATGTGGAACAGGGAGGGAGAGACATCTCTCCTGCCATCCTTTTTTAAGGGATTTGTGTAAAACCCGGCATTTGAGAGGGTAAAGCTTGACTCCCCATGGCAAAAATGATCTGTGATACCCTAAGTCATTGAATAGAATGACAGAAATGTAAGAGAATGTGAGGAGGTCTGTTCATTCAATCAACATTTATTGAACATCTATTAGACAGAGGAATCTGTTAGGCGGTTTAGGGGACTCGAGCAAATCAGATGCTGGCTCCGCCCTTCAGAAGGTGACAGAGCAATAGGATGGAAAGAATCAGGCACTTTCCTGAGGATACATAGCTCTTTTGTTGGCACAGCATAGGTTTAAAGTCTAGATTTCTTAATTTGCCACCCAAGGCTGTCTCCATCAATCCATACTGGCCTTGGTGAGATTTAATATCACATAAGTTCTTTGTTATTGTCATTACATGCTAATTTCAGGAGGATGGAAACTTAAATTTGTTCCCCCATTGTGTCCCTGTACAGTATTGAACATATGTGTCATACACCTGGCACATAATAGGTGCTCAATAAATTGTTCAACTGAATAAACATGCACAACTGAGCCAATGCAATATATTACACTGTCTTCTCACATTTTGTACTAAACATTTAATGTGCATTTAACTTGCTCGACCTCCCACACTTTACAAGACAAAGCGCTCAAAGCGGTGAGAAGGACGATTTCGGTAGTTAGGAATACTTTATTTTTCTCAGACCCGATCTTTCTTTTCAGAAGTGATTTTATTCTAATTTTAGCCTAAAGTAATTAAAAGTGTACAAGCAGAAGATATTTGATCCTAATCTTTGGCAGGAAAAAGAACAACACCATTGGAATGGCTGTAACTTCTATAGTAATTCATTGACACTCTTCCCACTTAAAAAAGCAGAAAGAGCCACTTTGGAGATTTTTCTACGGCTCAACAAGAAACCGAAGCTCTGCATAGATCATTTAAATGGTTCATGTATCATTTGGACAGTTAGCCTAATTGGTATTTAACCCAAAGTAGTATTCTCGATGACAAATACAATTCAGAGACATAATTTCCATTGCTGCTTAAAGCCTTTGGCAACTCCTCTAACTGTTCCTCAACAGACAGTGGGCTTAATTTTTAACTCTGAATTTTCCAAGACACTGAATGGCTTTTCGGTTTTCCCTGTTAGAAATAAGCCAGGTATTTGAGATAAACAGTTAATAACTATCAGGACTTTGGAATGCCTCATAGACTGCGAGATAATTTTTATAAGTCTAATAACCATGCAGACATCTCCCGTCAATGTTTGTAGTGCTTTGCAGTAGTGGGAGACATTCTCCAAAGCCCACCGCTTGCTTTAAAAAAATAATTCTATCTGCAAATATTCAAACACTTTATGGAGATGTTAAGCATCTTTCTGTGCACATGGAATATCTACCAATAATGGCCAAAATCTTATACCTGACGTTCCTCAGGCTCAGTTAGAAGACTCCTGCTGAGCTCCTGCCCCTGGCTAGGATCAGTAGAGCTGCTTCCCATGGCGCCATTTTATTAACTCACTCCAGGAAACAGGGAAGGGAACAAGGAGACTTTTTACCTCTGGGAGTGATGCCTTGGCTTTGGGTTCACTGGGCCTCATCTTTTCTCGGCCTCTTTGCACAAGTCATCACAAATAGCCTTTCCTATTCGCCTTTGTGAAGAGTGTGAATGGACTAGAAGGGATCGGTGAGAGCCCAGATTCTCAATTGCTAGACTGGGTCCACTAAGATATCTGGTTCTTTCTCTATACTCCGCTCCTGATCTACCAGTGGAAGCCGCTGGCTTTGCTGTCTCAGCGTCAAAGATCCCACAGATCAGTTACCTCTCAGCGTCACGTGGTTTTTAAGAAGGAGCAAAGAAGAGGACAAAATTTATAAAAAAGACACTATCTGAAAGGTACAGGAGGCCAAGTGTGATGGCTCACACCTGTTATCCTAGTAGTTTGGGAGGCTGAAGCAGGAAGATCTCTTGAGGCCTGGAGTTAGAGACCAGCCTGAGATTCACACTCAGATCCATATCTCATGCCCACGGGCCATGCTGAGGTTCACACTCAGATCTGTCTGATTCCCCTAAACCCATGCTTTAACCAGTTTTAACTCATCCTTTCCTGAAATTCAGAGTTACTAGGAAAGTCTGGCTTGGAAGGAGCCAAGGAAGGAAGGTTGGGTGCAAGTGTGATTAACCAAGAGGTCAGATCCGTCCCCTGAAATCCACAGTCAGGTTTGCATTAAGATCACCCTTCTCATGAGCTGATCCCAATGACTTAGCCAAAGACTAGGCACAGTGGAACACCCCTGAGAAACACAGCACTTCTGGGAGACATGAGACCTGACTTTGCCTCAAGGACCCTGCAGTGGCCTCACTGAGCCTTCCTTGAACTGCACAGCAGTCTTGGAGGTTTGCACCCAACCTTCCTTTCCCGACTCCTAGTCTCTGGGTCATATCTACAGAAGGGTCTGATGGCTCGCTCAGCCTTTCCTGCCTCCCTCTTCATTTTCTCGCTACACAAATGTTTCTCCTATACAAATCTCCCCACACTGATCTCATCCTGGCATCTATTTCTCAGAGGACCCAGATGAACCCAGTGCATTGGTGGTTCCACAGAGTACACCTGTGGACAGAAAGATCGAGAAGGAGCATCCCAGGAGGACACAGCTCCTCAGAGAATTTGGGCGCCTGGAGTGTATTTTCTTTCTTGTTTTGTTGTTTTCTTCCTTTTGAAACAAATGTCAGTTACAGTCCAAAAAGGGCCATATTCTATGCTTTTAGACCTAAATAAACAAAGAAACAAACAAGCCTTTCCTGGGCTTATTTGAAACTTGCTTGTTTCTTCCTCTCCCTCAGCCATATGTATCTCTTCAGCAAATTCCGACTCCCAGCTTCAGATCAGATAATAAAGTTCAGTCTTTATTTCTGTCATCTACAACATGAGGGGAAACTTCCTCTGAGATTTAAATCCCTTTCATCTCAGTGTGACACACACACACCCACTTCAGATGGCTAGGGAGCCCTTTCTTGTTAAAGTCTTCTTTAATGGGATGGCTTGTGCCTTTCATGGTTATTTGTCTGTCTTTGTCCACCTGAATAATCCCTTTGAAAGTGTCAGCAGTTCAGCATTCCCGGACTCTCCCACCCACCTCTTCCCCATTAAGGATTTTGGAAGCCAGAGATCTTCCAGCCCACCCATTTAGGTTCGAACTCTTTTGCAAGCTAAATGAAGGCAGCCTTGCAAATTTATGTTCAGAATCTCTGAATCAACATTTCAGAAAAGATACCTTAAACTTTCGTAATTAGGGAGGAAAATAAACAACTCTGCAGGGAAGTTGAGTCCTTTCTTTGATGAGCTCTGAGTAATTCAGGAACTCCCTGGGAGACATTTCCTCCTTTGGGTGATGGGCAGGGGTTCTGGGGAGGGTCGCCACCTAGGATGCAGCCAGCACCCCATTTTCTCCCCCAAGCAATGGACCCTGTGGCTGCAGGTCTCACACAGGGAATGTTACATCTTCTTGGTGATGTAAGAGTTGGCTCTGGTTCGTGGATTCTTGTGGCGGTTGTTGTGTGTGTGCCAAATCCCTTACAGAGCCATGCTCAAAGAGATTGGGGAGGGGACAGTCCCCTGCATGTGTGCAAACAACATCATGCCATCATGGGGAGAGATACTTGGATTTTTACCTTTTCTCCTCCTTAGCCACAGCTGCAAACCTGTCTCCAACCTCACTCTATAGCAGAAATTCTCAGGTTGTAGCAGACAAGATGGATATAACTCTTGGGTTTTCCAGCAGGTCCTGTCAGTCATCTTAGGGCACTGACTCAGCTCAGGATCAAGTGTCCTTATTTCCTCGTTTAACCAAAATGACTAAAATAGAAAGCTTTACTAGGCGAACAAATAACAGATTTTTTTTTTCTCTACCACTTGTTCCTGTTTCTATTTTACTGTCCTTAGGGAATGTAGAAAAAGCAAATATTATCTATGGTGATTGCTTCTTATCAGAGGCCACATGCATGAGGCTTCATGTCCCCAAAGAATTTGTATCCTTTCCCAAGGAGGCCTTCTCTAATATCCTCTCTTTGGTTGTTTATTATGACATTTCCAAAATAAACAGTCATACAACCAAAACACAGTCTTGGACAGAGACGCCAAGAGCACAAGGCTATTGGCCTTAGGCAGCCACAGGACGTCTACATGTGGAATGGAGAAGCCATCTCTTGAGCCTGCTGGACTCTCTTGAGGTTTTCCAGTCACCCGTGAATGACTCAACAATACGCACTACCTTGCTTCCCGCCCTACCAAGGGGAGGCCATTGTGCAACAGAGAAGCTCCTATTCCAAAGCGTAAATCTCTTGCTAATACCTGCATTCCTCATGCAACATCCAAGCAAGATTTAGAGTTTTCTTAGTAAACTTAAACTGAAACTTCAACACTTATTAAGCAAGTTTAATCCTGGGTCTCAAATAGCTTCCTCTAAGATGTAAGGGATTCTATCCTCATTGGTATGGGCACAATCCCTTGCTTCCAAAAGTATTCTTTCTAAATCTAAATTCTATTACAAAT
>CAUYPO010133568.1:0-28833 GCA_963574435.1 Cheirogaleus major
CTGGGACTACGTTGATGAGCAGAACAGATGTGCTCCCTGCCTTCTGGGAGGATCAGTCTAGCAGACAAGGGTCAGGGCCCCTGCTCACAAATGGCCTGTC
This sequence comes from Cheirogaleus major, assembly GCA_963574435.1. NCBI lineage: Eukaryota > Metazoa > Chordata > Mammalia > Primates > Cheirogaleidae > Cheirogaleus > Cheirogaleus major. The sequence continues at coordinate 101 of CAUYPO010133568.1, forward strand.
CACAGAGCTTCCTGTCACATCCTGGCCTGGCTTACCACTCACCCCCTTTCCTCATGGCGGCCTCTTGAACACAAGAGGAAGGTGTCCTTTAGGAAGGTGTGCGCGAGGAACAGTGTGACACAGGACCCTGGACGTCCTCAGATCTCCTGCTGTCCCAGAACTGCCTAACTTGAGGCCTGGGCTGCCCCGCTCATCTGGAGGGACAGGCCCGGAGACGAGCAGGGGGTTGGATGCTGGGAGGCCCAGGAGGCACGCCGTGTGCTATTTAGGAAGAGGGCAGTGTTCTCACATCATCTCTGTGTGACCTGGGCTTGTCACTTCGCTTCTCCGCGGCTCGGGTTCCTCATCTGAAGCACAGGGGCCGCAAAGGCACCTACCTCGCAGGCCGTGGTGCTGCGGGACAGCCCTGTCGTCCCTCCCTGCCATAGCCATGCCACGAGAGATGATTGCGAGAGGGGGCTCTTGAATCCGTGGCCTGTGGGTACATTTGGTTTTGCCCACGCTGAGTGTTAGAATATGGAATAAACAGGCACAGAAATGTAAAGATTAGGATATGCCATAAGACGATGTGGGTTTTTGGAGTTCTTGTGATAGTCACGAGATCCCGCAGTACTGGGCCCACATTCTTGCTTGGTGGTAAATGGCCCACCTGAAGAATGGTCACGCCCCAGACCCAACAGGTTCTCAAGAGTCCCCCCAGATCTCTCCTGTCACCTGTGATACCTGCCTGGCCCCTCTAGGCTGTTGAGTTTGCAACCCATTTGGAAGACCTCTGTGCTCACTGTGAAGGGTTAAAAATAAGTCTCTGTGGTCACCTTATTCCCATGTGGCTTATTCACACCTCTTTCTTACCTCCCACTGCCTTTGCTTTCTTTCCCCCCACCCCCGCCTCGCTGGTGGTGGACACCCAGAACATGCAAATTCTTGCAAGCATTAGGCCACTCTGGAGGCACACATCCGTGACAAAAATAGAATCATGCGTTCTGCAGCTTGGTATGCCAGTTTCCCCTCTTCGGGCGGGGAAGTGGGGGACCAGGCTGTTCTGAATCGGCTGCCTTCTTCTCGCAGGGCTCACCACGACCTTGGCCCCCAAGAGCATGCATTGGGAAGTTGAGGGCTTTCAGAGACTAGGGATGAGTGGAAGGATGAAACGTTCTCGAGCACCTTGGCTCGGTCCCAACTGTCAGGGACGGACTGTGACTTTCATCTCTGTCTTTCTGGCGTTTCATCAGATGATGCTAATAAGCCTCCCTCCCTCCCGGGTTGTGAGGATTAAATCTGATAAACAGATGAGAAAGCGCTTTGAAGCTCAGAGAGCCCCATGTGAACGTGAGACAGGCTCCTCCAGGGAGGAAGAACAGAACGTGGGGGTGTTCGGACCCGTTATCCTGTTATCTGTGTGCCCCTCCTCACATTGCCTTGTGACACCTGGGGCACAAGGAGCAAATGAACGAGTGAAACCCACCTGAAGTTTCCCACCCACTTATCCATTAATTCAGCCAGTACTGGGCAAAGGCTTTATGCAAAGCAGGGAGAGATAGATGCGCCCCTGCCTTCATGCGGTTTATGGTCTGGGGGCAGGGTGACCCCCAAACAAAAGCAAACAAGGACATAAAAAAAATCAAATTGTTACAAGCGCAGTGAAGGAAACAATTGGGGTGCTGAATGAAAATAGGGGGCTATGGATGGGCATTTATTTTGGGTGGAGTGGGGGCTTACGTTACTTACTTTGGGGTGGGGATTCATTTTGGCCTATTGCTGGAATAGTTCCAAACTAGCCCCAGGAATCCCAAATATGGTGTAGACACCAATCACGATACACTAGTGATTGGAGTTGCTACATGGGCAAACAGTCTTGAATATAACAGCTTGTCTGTGCAACATCTATTCAGTTCTTAAATTTTACGTATGTTCTTTTAACTGCTTTTTTTTTAAACCAAAATATACTATGTGTACATTATTCCAAATGTACAGCTTGATGAATTTTCACGAACACCCAGGTTAACCCAGACCAGGGAAGAGAGCATCGACAACACCCAGGTACGCCTGTCCCCCGAGTCTTAGTTTTTTTTGGTGAACATTTAAGAAATTCTCAATAGCTGTATGTTTCTTTAAATGTTATTTTAGGGGAAATATGTAAATATAACCAGTCAATCAAAATGGCATCTTCAAGGTTCTTACTCCTTAGCCTGCAAGTAGAGTGGCATTTAAGTACAAAGAAGTTGGTTGACAGAATTAAAATACGTAAGTGATAGTAGGAAACCCTAACTCTATTCCTGATTCTGATTCCAGCTTAGTTGGTGACGGATGGTCAGGGAAGTGCTGGAATGGCCAAGGTTTGGTAAATGTCAGCTTAACCAGTTTGAAGATCCTTTGCTCCTTTGATAAACAGCTGTGCTGTTTTGCTGTGAAGTTCAAGTGGAAAAGATTTCAGTTAGACATTTGGAGGAACTGTGCTCTGGGTTTGTTTGAATGGAAGTCCCCATGCTAGGCCCTTTCTGGTGTTCTCACTTGATGTCTGTGTGGCTCCTACAATTATGGAAAGTAATTGCCCCAGAGGACGCCCCAAACCTGTCTTCTGTGACTTAGGTCTGGCCGTGGCATGTGCATCTTTCAGATTCCATACTGTGCGTTTGCGTCACGTGGATAATTTGTATTCTAGTCCCCCATGTGTTGGATGTGAAATTAGCATGCAGAATGGGTCCCCAAATGGACTGGTAATGACTGCATTAACTTAACCCTGAACCCAGACTCTCCTGTTCAGAACCAGGGCAACAGAACCGCAGTACAATATTAGCAGCAATTCAAAAGGGCAGTGGAGACAACTAATCATTTCGTAATGAGCCGCAGGGGAAAGAAATAAAAGCTGCGAGCCCAGGGATGGCATGATAATTTCACAAAGTCTTAGCACTCAACCAGACTCACGTTCATAAAATAAACAAATGTTTTTGGTAATGGAGAGCTAATGTATACATTATTTAAGGATAGTATTAAAACCAGATTAGATGGATCAAGTAATACAACGGTTACCTCATTAAGCATCCTTTCTTTGGGGATATGGAAAAGTTATTATCTTTCTTTTTTTTTTCTTCCTTTTCCTCTCCTTGTGAAATGGGGCTTTATTAATTAGAGATGTAATGGGAAATCTTCTTTTTTTTTCCCCCAGACTTGTGGCTGTTTTCTGTTTATTTTTTAATGTAGAACCATGCTTTGCAGATGTTCTCTTTGAAATAAAAGCCTATTCATTGTGTCTCTTTCTCTGTCTCTTTTATCCCCAGCGCAGAAGGGGCAGCTGTTATAAAAGACACGGAGAACCCCGTTTGCTTGTCAGCAAGCGTTACAGACTATTCTGTTTCGGATGGAAAATGCTCTTATTGCCTGCTTTTTCTCAAAATCCTATTGCAGAGTAGTTTTTGAATCGTTACGTCTGATTTGCTCTTGTTTAGAAGGTGAGGTGAAGGCAGAGCGGGTACAGATGTTAAGAGAAACATCTCCTAAGGAAAGACGAGAAACGCTGGGTGCTTTGCAGATGGGCGTGGGTCCGATTATTAACTCCTCTCAGGTCTAGAGGCTGACTGCTGTTTTGGATTTCTTTTAGGGTTAAAAACAAACAAACAGCAGCAACATTTGGAGGAGACTGACTCTTTTTTGGAGTGAGCAGGTGGATATAACCCTCTAACCAAAGAGGGCACTAGAAATTTCTGATGGGAAACATGTAAACCAGAGGTCAACCTGGCTCTTTGTGGATCAGCTCTGGGCTGCAGATGGAATGATGGCAGTGTAGAGTCCTCCTCTACCTCCTCCTCCGTTTTTAATTGAAAAAAAAAAAAAAGCAAATTTTTGAAATTATAATTTAAATTCGTAACCCAAATCAATGATTTTAAATCAAAGTCTAATTTGGAGTGCCTATTAAAAAATTTGAAATTTTGGCCTTCGTTCCCAAAGAGGTGACTGTGAGTGAGGGGAGATGTGGCTGCCCCTCTACAGGGGGCCTCCACCCTCCAGTTTGCCACGGGGCCCACCAGGGCTGCTTTGCTTATTTGCATCTGCAAGACCACTGTTGGGAGTTGGGTGTACAACTCTCACTGAAGTAACAATAATAATAATAATTGCTGGTATCTATTAAATGTCACTCCCTGCCAGGCATAGTGCTAAGCAGCGTCTTAGGGATTATCACATTTAATCATGACAACAGCCTTATGAAGTGGCTGTTGACGGTATTCCCATTTTTACAGATGTGGAAACTGAGGCTTGGAGAGAGTAAGGAACAGCCTATAGGTGCAGAGCAGTACACTTGGAATTTCAACTCGGGCAGTATGACGTCGCAGCCTGTGTGCCAAAGGTCCTGCGCGTGCTGCACAGAAAGTTTTAACGGCACTATTGCCGTTAGGTATTCTTCAGAGTTGGCTCTGCAAGAAAGTCGCTACTGTTTTTCCATTGCATGGATGAAACCACTGAGACACAGCAGTGAGTGAGTCCTCCAAGGTCAAACCATGGTGTAAAATGCACAAGGTGACTCATTGTCTATAAAGAGTGGACAGGCATGAAAACGACCATGGTGGACTTGGCCACCTGTGAGGCTGACAGTCTGGCTCTGGTGCAAACCCCCGCAGCCCGGTGCCCTCTCTCTGCGCGCACAGAGCAGAGCGGGACTGGCGCCCCCCGCCCTCCATCCATACAGTCTTGCAGCGGAGAGGTAGCATCGAAAGCGTAATATTTTGATAAGTTGCTGATTTGTATTAAAATAATAATTACAGTGATAATTACAAGCATGGATTTCAGAGAGACTCAGCTGCTGACTGTGAGAAAAAATAATTAACTGCAGATTCTCTGGAAATGGAAGGCAGGCCTGGCCTTTTTGCCTTGTGAGGGTCCGAGCACAGGTTGGGCTGCAGGTTGAAGCCACGTGTTTTGCCAGATGCTGTTTATGTTAACACTGTTCGTGGCAGATTTCCATGCAAGGAGTTGCTGGGAATTGGGGAAACATCACCTTTTCTCGCAGACACCCAAGAAAATAACCTGGCCGGATTCTGATAGCAGTACCATCCCATAAACCACAAAAAATATACCCCACCCTAGAAGCAAACACCATAATAGCTAGAGGAAAACAATTTAAATGTGCCTTTTATTATTGAATATTCCTAAATACTCTAGCATCAGCTAACCCCTGGCCATAGAGAAGGATTCATAGCTAATTTAATATGATTGCTGTGGTTCTCTTTATACCTCTGTTTGAAGCCAATTGAATGGTAAGCTACCATATTATAAAAGCTTGTTAAACTTCTCTTGAAGTAGAACAAACATATGGAAAAGGGGACAAGTCATGAATGAACAGCTCAGGAAAGTGGCCACACCCACCTAACCGGCACCCAAGTCCAAAGTGCAGAGCGTCACCCGCCCCTGGGTCCCTCTCGTGCCCACTCTGACCCCAGGCTTCCCAGGGTAACCTCTGTCATAACTTCTTCACCCCACTGGTTGCGTTCACCTCTTTATAGAGATGGAATCATGTGATTTCTACTCTGTCATGCCTGGTTTGTTTAGGTTCACATTGTGTCTGTGAGATTCATCTATATAGGGGTTGGCAAACCACACTCTGTGGGCCAAACCCCGTGCTGCCTAATTTCTTATGGCCTGTGACCTCAGAATGGATTTTACATTTTTAAATGGTTGGGGGGAAATTTCACAAGAAGAGTACTATTTGGTGACATGTGGAAATTATATGAAATTCAAATTTGTGCTTTTGGAGGGCGGTGACCGGGTCTGCAGACACTGCCCCAGCAGCGGGAACTGTCATTTCCTCACCTTTTCCACTTTACCGTTGCAACCAATAAAGGTCGTTTCTACTGTAAAAACAACAACACAAAATTGTGTTTATAAATAAAGCTTTATTGGAACACAGCCGTGTCCATTCATTCATGGACCGGCTATGGCTGCTTTGTGCTACACAGATAAGTAGTTGTAACAAAGACTGGATGGCCCACAGAGCCTGAAGTATTTACTCTCTGGCCCATTTACCCAAAAGTTTGCTAACCCCGTATCTGTATTGTTTGATGCAGTTGTAGTTGTTATTTTGCATTGCTGTTTATTTCATTGTGGAATATAGTACAATTACATATCTCTTCTGTTTATGAGCATTTGGGAAGGTCCCAGTTTGGGGCCATTATAAGTAGCACTGCTATGAACATTCTTGTGCGTGTCTTTTGGTGAACATATGCACACGTTTCTGTTGGGTACATGCTGAGGAGCGGAATTGATTTAATCTACTGCTTTTGGTTTTTAACTAGCTGATTTGACAATTATATTTTAATTTGCAAGTTCTACCTGTCATGGTAGGGAGTGAAACTTGGTGATACTTTCTTATGTTGATACTGTAGCAAGGCTTACTTTCCTAATTAGTCTTGCAAAGTGGAGAGTCTGTAGAACCACAGTTTATAAACTGACGACTGTTTTTCCATTCTCAGTCCCTTCAAGGATGTTGGGAATATGCCTGATGTCAACTGCTTTAGTTGCTTTTGGGAATGGTGCCATTGTTTAATTTCTTATACCGAAGCCATATTGTCCAAAGGGCTCTTATCTTTATTCAGCAAAACAGGTCTGGTAGAATTGGGTGGGTTTTTTTTTTTCTTTTTTCTTTTTTTCTAGATGTCACTTTTTGCTTTGATTGACTTCTGTTTATCTCTGGCTGTTGTGGGTTTCTGGCTGGCAAGCAGACGAATGCAGCCCTGCATCCCCAGTAAGATCTCTAGCCTGCAGTAGCACCTGTCGTTTTACATTGAAACACGGCGCTGAAATGTCCCTTCTGGGACTGCATACCTCGTACATGGAGCACGGAGCACGGAACACGGAGACTCCCCCAAGGAGCTGCCTTCGAGTGCGTTCTCAGCACTGCTCGGAGGCACGGGATCCTGCGTCAGTTTCCAAAGGCTGGTCACTTGCCATTTGCTGTCCCACTTTTGCAGACAGAAGCTTTGACAGGGCTGGGAGAACAACGTCAGGATTCCCTAGGATCCACCCGTCTTTCAGGTTTGCTTGACACTGGCTGAAAAATGACTTAATATTCTTTCTGGAGCTTGTCAGAGAGTCCCGTCAGTTTCCACAACTAGCCAACTCGCTTTACCAGGAGTAAAGTCCTGGATGTTCTAGGAGCCGGAATCCTGGTTCTGCCTTGTGCAGTTAACAAGCTGAAGGAAGGTCACAAAAAATACTAGCTGCTGTTTTAGTATTTCTTTTGGAAAGAAATTTGGATTTATTGCAGAAAGGGTGAGTGGATTTGAAACCTGGTCTCAGCAAAAATCTGTTATATCTGACTCAGCCTCTGGCAGCTTCAGCCTTAGTCTTTAAAATGGGGCTGCAGCGGTTATGATTCCTGGGTGTGCACTCCCTAGATGTGAGAGACTTAACCCTCTAAATTCTGATGGTTCTGCTCCTTTCCTCTCTGGCTTAATGGTTTGTTTACTTTCTTTGTTGGGGGATTTACTTTTGAAAAGATAAAACTGTAGAATTATAAGTATTCATTGGAACTCTTTACAGAAGGGTGTGTGTGTGTGTGTGTGTGTGTGTGTGTGTTTCTAGGGGATGGCTTTTTCTTTTTAAAGACTACTTTCTAGAGGTTCCAAGGTGCCCTAATTGAAATTTTGATTAATTTGGTTTCAAACCTAATAGATTTCAGAAGTGGAAACCTTCGAGGCCTTATTCATAAAACAATAAGATATATTAAAAATTAGCTTCTAGAAGGCAATCATGTAGAACTTTAAACAGACGAAACCCTTCTAAATAACTCTTAGATCAAAGAAGAAATCAAAGTTAACATTTCAGATTAGATATTGATTAATGAAAATGAGAAGACCTCATATCAAAATCTGAGATAAGGCTCAGAATTTTCCCAGAGGGAAATTGATAGACTATTTTAAAAGCACTTTAGATTTTTGACATTAAATATTAAAGATTAAAATAATTAAATAAGAGTCCATTTTTTTTAAAAAAAGAAAGATGATTGAGAATAAAAGAAAGTAGGAAAGGGGCATTAATACAATTAAAGACAGAAATTTGTGACGTAGGACACAAACACAGTAGTCTTGATCCATGAGGTCCCTTAATGAACCAACAGGATAAAATGTAAATTTAGTTTCTCTTAGGGTTAGAATCTGTGAATAGACTACAAGTTTCCCAATGCCCGGTGTTTGCTCAATGCTTTTGTTACAGCCTTTGAGTAAGGGAAACCCTCAGGAGGGGAGGGGTCACAGTTTCGTGTTATGAGGACAGAGGGGTTGGAGGAAGTTATTCCTTAGCCTGCCCACATCAAAGCAAAACACACTAGACGCACGTTTTCCATACTCACCAACTTCTTTTTGCCTTTAAGAATAGTAAGGATGAGGCTGGGCGGGGTGGCTCGCGCCTGTAATCCTAGCACTCTGGGAGGTCGAGGCAGGTGGATTGCTCAAGGTCAGAAGTTCGAGACCAGCCTGAGCAAGAGCGAGACCCCGTCTCTACTAAAAATAGAAATAAATTAATTGGCCAACTAAATATATATAGAAAAAATTAGCTGGGCGTGGTGGCACATGCCTGTAGTCCCAGCTACTCAGGAGGCTGAGGCAGAAGGATTGCTTGAGCCCAGGAGTTTGAGGTTGCTGTGAGCGAGGCTGACGCCATGGCAGTCTAGCCCAGGCAACAGAGTAAGACTCTGTCTCAAAAAAAAAAAAAAAAAAGAGTAGTAAGGATGGCAGGGCATTTTGTTGTTTTGTAGAATACCTTGAGTACCCTGCAAGTTCCCAGCGAGCTTCCCCCTCCCCACCCCCATTTCAGTGCCCTTCTCTGTCTTGTAAAGGCAGAGTTCTCCTTGTCACTGAATGCCCTGTTGGGGTGGGAACCCTGGGGAGCAGGTTCCTAGGGTGATGGACAGGAGACTTCTGTCTCACTAAGCACAAGGCTCCTCTCCAGGAGAAATGGGAAGCTGACCGTGTTGGTTTGAGATTTACTTTGATGTACTCCCAGCAACATCCATTGACGATCTATTCTGTGTCCTGTCCTGGAAGTTTTATACAAGCATATTGCCTTATAGATCTCCCAGGACATTCTCAGATATCTATTCATTCAACAGATTTTGCTGGGGACCTACTATGTGCCAGGTGTCGTGCTGGAGCTGGGGGTGGAGCAGTGGACACAACAGGGTCCCTGCCCTCCTGTGGCTCAGGTCCTGGTGGAGGGCCAGTGAGTCGTGCAGGAGGGAGGACCTTTCCAACAAGGTGACATGTAAGAGGGAACAGGGAGAAGGTAGCTGAGCATGGGTTGGGGGAAGAGGAGGAAGACGTGTGATGTCAGGAGCAAGGACGTAGAAGTCATCTGGGGAGAAGGACAAGAGCCAGAGCCTGCAGTGTCTTCCAGGCACTGTAAAGCCGTCTCCTACGTGAGGTTCCCAACAGCCCTGCTAGTGGGTTCATCATCCCCATTTCATTAAAAACCTGGAGAAATTGACTGGTTTGGAAATTACGTGAGTTGGAGGTGGGACTCGAACATGTGAGAAAAGTCGCCGGATCTAACAAAACCATTCTGACTCCTGCAGTCTTTTCAGTGCTTCTCTGCCGTTATTGCCACTTCACCCCCAACCGAAGAACACTCCTGTCTGCACAGTGGCTTTTCAGATCCGCACCTGCCCCTGCTGAATGATGAACTCGTCATCTCCATATCAAATGTGCCTGCCCTGGGTCCTGTCCTCGAGGGATTTGTGTGTGATGGTGGCGTCCCACACCACTCCCAGCCTGGTAGCACTAACCCAGAGACGTGGCACAGGGGCTGAGCCTCTGGCCGGGGTGTGGCAGCAGCGTCTGTCCGTGATGGGGACTCTGCTGTGCCGAAACCTCTGACGCGCTTTACCAAGGGGGGCAAAGAGATCTGGTCCAGGCGTCAGGACACCCTGAGCCCAGAACTTGTGCTTGGTGTGGCTTTGGGCTGCCTCGAGGCCTCCGCCACCCTGTATTCGAAGTGGACTGTGGGCTGTCTAGGGCCCTTCTGCTCTGAACTTTTAGGTCTCTTGTGCTGACCTGTGCCCTGGCTGCCAGCGTCGCCACTCCTCCTTCCGGCTGTGACCTGCACTCAGCCGGGAGAGTCACTAGCATCCTTTCCCACCTCCACGTGGACGTGGCTGTTCTGGTGTGACCGTGCGCAGGAAAGGGTCTTTGGCCCCCCAGCACCTCCCCCTTATGCCTGGTGATAAACTCGAGAGTCTTTCTGGCCTTTTACTGGCAGCCCCCATTCCTGTCCCCGCTGGTCATGGGCCTGTTAACCTCGCAGGCTGTTCCGGTGCTGGAACGGGGAGCGGCACACCGCAGGTGCTTGGTAAGTGTTCTTGCTTCCTTCAGAAATTGCCTGAAGGATCGGAGGAGGGAATGCCCTGAAAGCAAGAGCGATGGAGCCTCGCTCTAAAGTGACCTTTCAGGACCTAAAGGCCAAAGATTTTCTCGAACCTAGAATCATGCCTCGCCATGTGGGTTTCTGGTCAGCTCCTCACCCGTATTGACGGCACCTTAAGGTTCACTCTGTGTGACCTGACGCACAGGCCTGTTGGTGATGATAAAGAAGGATAGTGACAGCAGCTACCGCTTATGAACCACGTACTACTGACAAGCACGTTGCACTTAGTGCTGCCGGCACCCTGCCACGTGAGCGCCGCACGAGTCACCGCTCTGTGCATAGAGGAAGCCCGGCGCAGGCAGGGAAGCGACTCCCCACCGGGATTCACAGCTGGTAAGAGGCAGATCCGCGTCCTCTCCCCGGCAGGCTGGCACGGGGCCGCACATTTAGCTACCACGTCACCTGATGCTGAGTCCTCTCGATGGACGGAGGACTGGTGGGACCAAGGTGACCCAGGGGAGGGACCCTCTTCGTGCGCCGGGCCTGCCCCCTCCCTCCCTGGCCTGCAGGGGAGGTGTCTGCGGCCACAGGCCTGGCAGTTGCCCCGCGCACCGCCGCCCTGTCCAGGCTCTCCCGTCCTCCGTGTCCGCCGAGCCCGTGCGGACAGGGCGAGTGAGCAGCTGTCACTGCGGTCGGAGCCTTTCCCCGGGATGGGCGCAACCTGCCTCGTCGCGCTCAGCAGGCGCGTTGCTGCGGGACAGAGGAGGACAGGCGCAGACTCGTGCTCACCTTAGGGAGGACACGGGGTGCTCTCTGGGTTCTGAGGCGCTTTCTTGAGGAGTGTGGGATTCTTGGGGGGTGTGGGAGAGGGGTTATGGCGTGACATTTTGATGCCGATCCTCTCTCCCCTGAAGTGTCCCTGTTTGTCTCAGCAGGGGGACAAATCCTTAGTGCTGGGCTGCAGTGCATTCAAATCCCGGCTCTGCCACTTGCCTGCTGTGTGGCTAGCGTCTTTGTGCCTCAGTTTCTTCATCTGTAGAGTGGGGAGGTTAGTGGCACCTGCTTCGAAGGGTTGCTGGGAGAAATAAATGAGTGATACACGCAGTTAATTTAGCACAATGCCTGGGCACGTATGAAGCCCCATGACGTGTTGTTGTTACTGACCCTTGTGGGGGAGGAGGAATCGGACGAGGGGGAGGACTTGCCTGTTGACTCTGCCTCCTCTCCCTTCTCCCCCTGGAGCCGTGTGGGGACAGGATCCTGTTGACGGGCCGTGTGGCCTTGAGTCAGTCCCATAGCTTTGCCGTACCCATCTTATCACTTAAAATTAATGTTGCAATTGTAATAATAATAATAAATTTCTTTTTTAAGATTCACTTTTTTATATTGTGTAAATAGTATTTCTGAAATTTGGGGTGAGTTTTACAACTGATGTGTACATTTCCTTAGTGTTTCAGACACAGCCTTGGGCCCTCAGATGGTTATTAAATCCCTGCTGCGTCTCCCCAGAGACAGGGCCTCGGAACTGTGTAGAGAGGCCACAGGGTCTGTGCCAGGCAAGGTACTGCTTATAAATGCCGCATTTTGTTTAATCCTTACCACGGGGTAGATGGCGTAACTTTCCCATTTTACAGATGCGGACGCTGAGGCTTAGAGAGTGGGAAGGTGGCTTGATGAAGGGTCACATTTGTTCGAGCAGCAGAGCTGATACTCAACCACCCTCGATGGGTGAAACTCTTCCAAGGGTGTCAGATGAGTGTCTCTCTCCTTCTCCCCTGGGTGTGGGAATGTATTCCTGAAGGCAGCTTCTAGTTTTTCAGGGGAAAATGCTAATGGGGGTCTTAAGATATGAGCCCCTTCCAAGTTCCAGATGTCTTTGACCATGAACTCGACAGAGGGACAGCGTGTCTGGGAGACCCTCCCAAGTCATGCGTTTTTGCAGAACACAATGTTTTCAGAGCCTAAAACCTTTTATAAAATAACGTGGGATTTGTCCCAGAGCCTGGCAGAGGGTCTGGAATGCTTGAGCCCTATTTTCCAGTTGGATTAAACTGAGGTCAGACGTTCTGCCCCGAGCCCATAGTGAGTCACACGGGCTGGGAGCAGTTCCTGGCGATCAGGTCCCGCCTGGGCCATGGTCACCCCGGGAGATCTCCCATCCGTCTCTCCATCCTGCGTTGAGGTGGATAGTGGCTGGTGGGCTTTGGGGGGCTTTGGAGAGGGAGGAAATAAAGAGTGGGCCCCCTGACAGCTTAGAGCAGGGCTGTTGGGCAGAGTCCAGAAATTACCTCGATAACAGTGACAGTCTGTGAGTTTGTGGGGAAGCGAGGTCGTGAATAATTGATTGCTGCTAACTGAGTTGTGAAAGCATTTTCGAAGATTCCAATCTGCAAGCTCTCTGAAGGAGGGAGGGAAGGAGGGAGGGAGTGGGAGGTTGGGGGAATAGACAGAGATGAGGGCTCCCTTCTCCCCTGAGCCCAGGGGACACTCTGGGGCGCTCTCTTGTCTTGCCTAGCGAGCTTGGTTGTGGCACCCTGGACTTGGAGATGGCCTCGGCTGCCCTGGGCCCTGTGGAGGGAGTGGGCAGCCGTGGGTCTGTGCTCTGGTTGGGTTGGACTGTCCCGGTCAGGCTTGGTTGAGTCTCTGTGCTGCGTGAGGTCTCCCAGAGTCCTTAGAAGGGGGACCTTGGAATGCAGGACCTGCTCCTTGCCCGCCCAGCAGCACAATTGAGGGGACATAGGGTCATTTCTGAAATCTTGGGGATCTGACCCCTGGGATTGGGAGGGGGTGCTGTGTTTTCTGAGCGTGACACTTCGGGGCTGTTTGAGCCCACTTCATTTCTAGAAGAGGCAGCAGCATCGCCTCGTTGAAAGGAACCAAGAGCCTAGGTTTGGATCCTGGATTCACCCGTACCTAATTGTGTGAGCTTGGACCGGTTGCTTTCTCTCTCTCTGCCTCGGTGTTCCATCTGTAAAATGGGGGTGACGATGATCCCTGCTTCGAAATTATTGTGAAGATTAAACAAGTTAATACTTAAACATAAAAATACGTAAATACTTCCATACGTAAAATAAAGCTGTGACTGCTGTCTCATTTAGTCCTCTTAACAGCTCCCAGAGGAAGACAGGATGAGACAGGATAGACAGATGAAATGACAGAGGCAGAAGAGAATCAGGGATGGTCCAAAAGCCACACAGCTGGGTGAAAGAGGGATCTGTCCTCTTTAGTGGAAAGATCTGGGCTCGAATCCTCGTGCACTCTGGGTTCAGATCCTGTGAAACTCTGCTCAGTGCTGCTGGACTCCTTGGAGCCTCGCTCCCCTGTCGGGCGACAGTCACTCATTCATCCATTTAGTGAATAATTGCTCTTAGACTTTGAAATATATCCATGAACAAAAAAGAGGTCCCTACCTTGTGGACTTAACAGTAATGAACTTTTTCATAGATACATAAAGAAATGCTCTAGAGCAGGAATTAGCAAACATTTTCTGTAAAGGGACAGACAGGCCATACAGTCTCTGTTGCAGCCACTCACCATTGCCCTTGTAGTGTGAAAGCAGCCGTCGACAATATAGGAGCAAATGGAGGTGCCCGTGTTCTAATAAAACTTTATTTACAAAAGCAGGCAATGGGCCAGAGTTAGCCCATGGACATAGTTTGCCAGCTCCTGATATAGACAAGAGTATTCGAAGGTGGTAGGTGCTCTAAAAAAGAAAAAAAAAATCCCTCTAGAGGAAGTGCAGTTCTAAAGGGTAACAGAGAGTCACGTGCACGCAGACACTGTGTAAGCCGACTGAGGTATCTTGCAGGCACCTGCGTTCAGAGCCTGGTACAGAGTGCTCCCCAAGGACAGAAAGTGGGACAGAGCTTGGTGACACAGTCTAGAAGGTGCTCTGTCTCAGGGCCCAACTTTTCCCATTCCTGGCTTTACCTGGGACCTTGCCGTCTGTCCTCACCCCCCCTCCTCGGGACAGCAGAGAGAACGATGGGACATGGGCCCCGTCCAGGTGAGGTCTGAGGCCTGCTTTGCCAGCATGGTACACGATGCTTCGGGAGCGGTCTCTACTTGCTGTCCAGGACGTGTGGTGGCCATGGCTCTCACCAGCCACCTTGTAAGGCACCGTGGCCTCTGTCTAGAGCAGGGAGATGTTGTTCCTGGTCTTTCAGGGGCCAGAGGTGAAGGCAGCTTTCTGGGCTATGTTTCATCTTAGGGCTCAGTGCTGACCTTGGGCCAGAAATTCCTTTACCCTTGTGTCTCTATAAACTCTGCCTCCTCCTTCCTCCTCCTCTCTCACCTCAGCCTGTCGGCAGGCTAGGTGCCCCTGACCCCGTGTTTCTTAGCAGAATGTAAACTTCTTCCCCGCGTTCCCTTGCTGAAGGAGTCAGGGACCCATAGCCCACAGTCAGAGGCTGAGAGACCCAGCAGTTTTCCAACACCTTCTCTTACTTCTAAGACTTGTGGGAGAGCCTTGCTCAACTCTCCAGTGTAGCTGAACCTCGTGGGGATGCTTGGCTAGGGGGAAGGAAGTTGTGCTTGCTAGCATGCCCGTCAGCAAAGGGTTGGTGGAGGAGTCTGATGAAGGGAGGAGAGGAGAGGGTGGAAGAAGCAGGAGAAGCCCTGGGAGGGGAAGGAAGTGAGGCCTCCATTCTTCCTGTGAGTTTTCTACCTGGGCTGGTGGACACTGTCTGCTTGTAGACTGCTATATGGTGTGAGTTAGGAGAGAGTGCCCACTCTAGGTAGGAGCACGGCATGGCTAATAAACAATGTTTATGTGGAGAAAAGGTCCTCCTTCCTCTGAACAATGCAGCCCTGGACCGTGGCTTGACAAGCAGATCACAGGCCGGATTTCTCCCTCAGCTGGGCACTTTGTGCAGTGCACAGCCTGCACAACTGTACAGGGTGGCCCTGTGTAGGACATCACCTGTATCGAATAGCAGGTGGTTGCTGTATCTCGCCCTCTCATTTTCAAGACTGAAGAGCTTTTCTAGGTCTCTCACATCCATCGGTGCTCACCTGAGCCTGCTGTTTGGCTGACCCCTATGGCCCAAGCCTAAATTCCCAGCTGGGAGTTAGAATATAGACTCTCAGGCATAACTGTAGAGGCAGAGGGCAAGACATCGCCACAGGGCCTGGCACCTCCCAGAGAGCTGTCTTCCTCCTAGTGTCCAAACTTCCTAAGAGTTCCCCCTCTTTATCCTGTTAAAAATAAACACCGTTTTCTCCACTCACTTCAGCTGCTGAATTGTGCCCCGGAGAACAAGCGTTTGTGTTTCCTCCCAAGGGCTCCAAAGGGAGATGAATAAACAAACTGTAAACAGCTGTTTCTCCACTGGTGACAGGATTCAGACAATAGACCCTCCGAGGGTATTAATCAGCTGCCTTTTCTGAGGCAACTTCGCACCACGGCCGTGCTCAGGAGGCTCCATGCTGGGGCGGCAGCGGCTGGGACTTCCTGAGCAAGCGGTGAGAGTCATTTGAAGGAGCCCCAGGCAGGCCTCGCCTCGGCACAGCCCGTGTGGGCCTGGGGCCCTCTCTAGACAGATGTCCAGGCAGCTGTGGGGAAAGGCTCCCGGCCTTCCTCACTGGGGGCCTCTTGAGAGAGGCCCTTGGGCAGAAGGGTGGCCTCCATCTGACTCACTCTATGTGGTCACCTCTTTCTTTTAAAATGGTTGACATTCACTCAAATGCCATTCATCCAACAAATACTGATCGAGTACCCGCCATGTGCCAGGCACTAGGCTAGGTTCCTGGGATATATCGAGCAGTATTTAAAAATGATATCTTCCCTTTATCCATTCATTCTTCTAACCCATTTTTATTTCAACAGACATTTAGCGAGCACCTCCTGTGTGCCAGGCACTGTACTAGGTTTTGTGGACACATCAGTGAACATTTGAAAACAGATGTCGTCCCCTCATCCATTCATTCCTTCCAGCAGTACTGATTGCAACAAATGTTTGTTGAGCACCACTATGTCCAGGTACTTACTGTCCTAGGTGCTTAAGATAAAATGGCGAACAAGACAGACAAGGTCCCTACACTGTAGCAGAGGGGCATAGACCATAAATAATACATATATAAATATGATCATCTTAGGTAGCGTTAGTGCTCTTACGAAAATAAAAGAGAACTAAGTGATGGAGGGTGACCAAGATGGGCTGAGGCTGGTTTGGCTGGGTTGACCAGGGAGGGCCTCTTTGAGGTGAGGGGGTGATGTTCACACCCCCACCTGCACACAGGGAGGAACCGCTATGAGGAAATAGCTTTCCAGGTAGAAGGCACAACAGGCACGAGGAATGGAGGAGGTCTGGGATTCAAAGCACTGAAGAAAGGCTGGGGTGCCAGGTCCACCAAGAGCGAGGGGAGTGTGCGGGAAGAGGTATGAGGACCAAGTCTTGGGAAGCTTTGAGACAGAGATGAAGACAACGAGTTTGGGTTTTATTCAAGGGGAAAAGGGAAATTATTGGGAGCTCAAAGCAGGAAAATAATCAGCATTGAGCTTAAAAAAAACCCTCTGGTCTAAATATGAGGACAAAATGCAACACGGTTATCTGGATCAGACCCTGGAAAAGAAAGAGGTGTGTGTTTATGTAATGCCTGAACCTCTCCGCTAGATAGGTTAAGACCCGCGGGGTCAGAGGGTTAATTTTATTACTGTATTTCTAATGGCTGGCATATAGCAGAAACTTAATAAATACTATATAATATGCACTTATATGTAATATAGTACTATATATATATATCAATACTATAAAACGATGATAGTGATAGCAAGTTCTTAGTGAGCATCGCTGTTTGTCAGGCACACGCCAAGCCCTTTGCTTGAAATGACAATTTTAATCCTTGCAACCCTGTGAGGTCATTACAGTGTTCATCCTCATTTTACAGAAGAGTTTAAGCCCCTTGGCCAAGGTCACAGAGCCAAGTCGAGATTTGCACACAGGCCGTCTGGCTCCAGTGTCCCTAATCCTTGAACATGGGGCTAACTCCGCTTCCCGGAGAGGGAGTGCAGAGTGAATTGATAACGTGTATCATCTTAGCTGACTGAAGTAAGACTTGTTCCCTGAGAAAAATTGAGAAGATGAGCATGTGAGGAAGAAAACCCAGGTCTTTCATAATGCTGCTCTCCGTTTAGTACTGAGAGAAGCCATGAAGTCACTGATTTTAGTATGAGTAAGCTGGTCTCGTTGTTTTTGTCTCTCCTCTGAGAGACTAAGGATGCAGGGAGCTGAGCTCGGGAGATGAGGAAGTGGGGAGAGAGCCGCAAAGGCTTATGGGAGGATGCTCTGGAGTTCTTCCCAGCATTCCCTAGGTGGCCCCCGCCCTCCCTCAAGGCAGGAGAATCCGCAAGCTCATTGAGAATCCAGAGCCTTGGGACTGCCAGGACCCAGAAAGGACACTCCAGTCAGCCTGTAGCAGCTGACAAACCTACAGGTAGTTGACTCTCCTCGGCTTAACCGTGGTTCACAGGAAGAGATGGGGCAATGGGTGGTCCTTTGATTCTGATCTGCCATCAGTTGTGAGCTGTGTACCGTCAGTTTGATAACAGCTTTTTTAGTCAGGGTTCTCCAGAGAAACAACCAACAGGATCTGTGTGATACACACACACACACGCAAAGATACATAAAGATTTATTGGCTCGCATAATTATGGAGGCTGCAAAGTCCTAAAATCTGCAGGGCAGGCTGGACACCCAGGAGAGCTGGTGTGTAGTTGCAGGCTGAAAACCGACAGGCTGGAGACCCAGGAAGAGCCAATGTTTGAGTCTGAGCCTCACGGCAAGAAAGGACTACTGTCCCAGCTCAAGCAGTCGGGCAGAAGAGTTTCCTCACATAGGGTTGGGTCAGGCTTTTTGTTCTACTCAGGGCTTCAACTGATTGGACGGGTCCCACCCACATTAGGGAGGACTTTACTTGGTCCACTGATTCAAATGTTGGTCTCATCCAGAAACAGCCTCACAGACACCCCAGAATAATGTTTGACCAAGTATCTGGGCACCCTGTGGCCCAGTCAAGTTGAGACATAAAATGAACCACCGCAGAGGGAGAGGGCAAAAATAACTTTTAACGTTTTCGATGCTTAAGTTCTGGCAGCTCATTTTCGGGTCATGCATAGAGGGTTGTCGCAGAGAGCTGGGTCTTTAGCCTCCTTTTGATAATGATCCTATCTTTATCTTCAGCCATTATCTGGCACTTACTGGGACTGAGGATTTCCCGAAGGGAGACTTAATCTTACTCATTATCTATTCTTGCCATTGCGACTTAGAGTACTTGGTATTAAAAAAGACCATCCAAGAATTTCCAATGAAGACAGGACTTTAAGGATTTAAAGCAAAGGTCGAAATCCCAAATACTCGTAAGGCCAGGGTAGGGGAATACATGCTATAGGACAGGAACAGGGCAACAGGGAGTGGTGAGGCCTTCGGCGCACCGAAGACGAAATGCTCTGCCTACAGTGGACAGTGGCTCCTTGCCTCCCCTGTCCGTGGCTGTAGGAGAATCAGGCTGTGGTTATCTGCTTTTTCAGGTTTTAAAAAGAAAACACAAATCTGGATTTTTAAGTGTAATCTCTGATAAATATTGGCAACTAATTTGAGTTTTTTTTTTTTTTTTTAATAATAACACCCTGTGTGAACCAAACAAAACATTTCTGTGGACTTGATCGATCCTGTAGACCTCTGTGTAACTGCTTATCAGTTAAATAATGATAGCGATAGCAACAAGAAATGTTAATTTCAACAAAATATCTAACGTTTCTTTGTTTTATTATGTGCCTGGCACTATTCCAGGTCCCTAACTGTATTATCTCATTCAGTCATCAGAACAGAGGTGGACACTGGTGTCATTTCCCTGTCACAGGTGAGGGTCAGTTACATGCTCACGGCCACACCACTGGTACCTGTTGGAACTCGGGTTTCCTCACTCAGCCACCTTTGCTTTAACTTCCTTTGCGATACTGACTCTCCTGACCCTAGAGCGTGAGACCCACCCTCCCTGCAGAAATCAGAGCCCCTCTAGGCTGGGTTGTCACTGGCCACAGCAGAGAGCATGTGAGCCACGGAGGATATTACACAAGGAAGCTTGTGCGTTCTTGGGCAACCGTAGACCAAAGTGGGCTAACGGCTTTCACATAGAAACGCATCTAACCCTTTCATGGACACGACGGAGTAGATCTTAGTATCCAGATTCTACCAATGAGGAAATAAGATTCTGTTTCTATTTGAAGGTCGCATAGCTAATGAGCGGCAGAGGTGGGATCAGAGCTCGGGTCCACGGGCCTCTGAGGCCCATGGTCTTGCTGCTGTTCCACATAATTAAGATCAAAGGATGAGAAAGGGCTGGTACAAATAACTGACACGGAATGCAGCTACACTGATGATAGCTACATATGTACATGTGTATGTATATCCTCATTCAGTCATTTTGATACTCATTTTTCATTTGGAACAGAGGTATAAGTTTCTCTTTTAAATAATCTATTCAAGTAAACGTTGCGTAAATGATAGCATAAAATATATGCAGATATGGCAAAACTTATGAAAGTGTTTGGAAACATGACTATAGTTTAGGAGCCAGTCTTTTGAACCATCACACAAGAGGTGACTATTTCTCTGGGAATAGCTGGTTTTATCTGGTTTCCGATGAGGGTCTAGAGTAGAGGATGGCAAAAAGCATTCTTTTCACTCATCTGTCAACTCTGATTGGGGACAACTGGAATTCTGAGTTGAGGCTTCTGCAGTTGCATGTGGGTTCAAAGGCAGAGCTCTGTAATCCGCTAGCCATGTCTGCCATGGACGCGGGGAGAAGAAATCGTGCTGCATATGCCATGTGTTGGCCGTACCTCATCCTGGACCATTGCTTCACTCCCCTTTAGCCATCGTGATGATGTTAACAATAGCGATAACAGCTTATTTTTCTTGAGTACTTGGTACGTACCAGGCATTGTACTAATCCTTATGACAACTCTTTTGAGTTAGGTTCAGTTATAATCTCCATTTGTTAGATGAGAAAACAGAGACCTAGAGGTTTAGTGAGTCTCACAAGTTCACCCAGCCAGTGAGCTGTTGAACTTGGATACCAACTCAAGTCGTCTGATTCAGGAGCAGACACCAAGCCACACACACAACGGTCCTGTACTTCTACTTCGTGTGTGTTTAATTTGGGCGTCATTTTGCAGTGACCTTGGCCCTCGTTACTCCGTGCAGCGTGAACATTGGTGTCCCATACCCGGACTGTTCTGGCGAAGTGAAGGAGTGGTGGTCATCCACTCTCATCTTCGTAATTACTGCCTTGGGTGAAATAATGGGTAAGAGAGTGCCCTGGGGCATGCCAGCCACCAAACCAGACTCAGGGGACAACACTGTTCCCATCATCATCTTCCCCCATTGTTGTCTGCGTTCAGGTTCCTCTCACAGCTCTGGGAAATTCCCGAATAGCAGACCTGTTTAAAGGCCTCTTTGACCCTCAGGGAGCCCTTAATAATTTTGGAAGCCAGTGTCTTTTCCTCCTGCTTGGTGGGAAGGGATGCCATCTTTTCCATATTTAATCCTTTTTCTCTTTCTAAACATTCCTTGGCATTCGGTGTAAGGGTTTCCCCTCCTCTGATAGTTTGTGATTTTGGTTCTTCTGCAGACCTCAAGAATTCTGCAGTCAGTGTGTATTGTCCCGTCCTGAGGCTGGCTGTTCCGAGCAGCGGCCCGTAGTCAGTCCCTTTTCTGCAAATGCTGTGAAGCCATGGTTTGGCTCACAGGAAATGATGCTAGAGTCCAGGAAAGTGAATTTCACTGTATTTTTAAAGCTTGCCAGATTTATTTTCCTACACACTTCCTAAAGGTCCTCCTGCTCCAGGGAACAATTTTCTATAACTGGTACATGGAGAGAGGTACTTTGAAGGGGTGATCTGGTTCCTGTTCCCTCTCTTCTCTTTGTCTACATAACTGCTCTGTAGAAAGTGGGCTGTCAGTCTTGTTGGGCCTGGTGATGTTTGTCCAGGGTGGTGCTCCAAGAGAGATATAATTTCAAGCCTTGCAGTGTGGATAGAAGTGAATACCAAGCAGATGTTGGTGACATCGTGCACACTGACTTCACGTGGGACCATTTCCCAGAGCGGTTCCAATAAACATTTGGTACAGATAAAGATCTCTTGTCCCCAAATGCCTTCTTGGCTTCCATGGAGCCAAATAGTATTGGACGCAGAGGATGCTGGGTTTGAAGAGTGAGTTTCCGTGGCCACATGTGGGAGTTTAGCCCAGGGGAATGACATCAAAGTGGGAAGCAGGCAGCTTGTACCCCACATGGGCCCAGATGGCTCCAGATCTCTTGTCTTCATGTCTGAGATGTCAGGATTGTGGCAAATATTTTTTTCCTTGACATAGTCTTTGGTGTTCTTTGTGCAAAGTGTTGCAAATGTAATCTAAGGACTTAGAACCCTCAGGCAGATGGCCTGAGTTCAGAGCGTGGCTTCCCTCAGTTTTCCTATCTGTAAAATGGAACCCATACTGTTTGCCTGCCACAAAAAGTTCTTGTGAGGATTAAGTGAGATAAGGCAGGTAGATAGTTTAGAATCGATCTGGCCCCCCTGGAAGCACTTGAGAAGGCAGCTTTTATTAAAGTTATCATCCGCTGTTTTCACGTGCATGGCCTCCTGGACTCTCTCTGGGCAGCACATCTGTTACAAAGTAAATGGACTAGTCTTCACTTCCCTCTCCCCAGTGTGGCCCAAGCATTTATATAATATAAGACCCTCCTATATTGTGAGCTTAACAGAAATGCTAGTTTTGCAAAAAGGAAAGCACCAGTGTAGATCTAAATTGTTTTTCTAAATTATTACATAATTCTCCACAGTGCATCTTCTCATTTAATCATGGTGGATGGAGGCTACGTTTTAGCTCTCTGGTCATTTGAAGTAGATTCCTTGTTGGACTTCCATCCCTAATTCTAGGAAATTCCTCAGAGTAAATTCCGGCTTTCCATTTTTATAGAATGACCTCATTCTCAACCCATGGCTTAAAAACTGGGTGTGATTGCAGTAGCTTTAAATAAGATGGTCAAGTTCAATTTAGCAAACACTGACTGAGCCCCTACTATGAACCGACCACTGAGGCAGGGGTGAGATCAGAGGCACAGCAATCTTTGGAAAGACAATGTGGCCATGTAATGGCTATGAGGGGGGACTCTGGAGCCAAACAGCCTTGGTTCATATCCCTCCCTTTCTTCCTGTCTGCGTGGCCCTGGGCAAGTCACTTCACCTCTCTGAGCCTCGATTTCTGCATCTGTTAGATGGGGACATTACCATTCCTGCCTGCTTTATTTGGAAGTAAATGAAGTCATGCATACTTCATGCCTCCTGTCGTGCATAAAAATCATTCAGTAACTGCACAACTTCTATCCTCAGCTGCTCATGGGTTGAAAATAGTCAATGAGAGCATCTTTAGAGGGTTAAGAGGTTAAGCGAGGTCGCTGGGTTTTTAGTTACCAGATTCCCTTTGGTCACCGGCAAGACCTGGGCACGTAGTAGGAACTTTGTAAATATTGGTTCAATGAATCAGTGAAGCCTCCTGAGATTTTTTTTTTTTCTTTTTTG
Source organism: Cheirogaleus major (assembly GCA_963574435.1). Classification (NCBI taxonomy): domain Eukaryota; kingdom Metazoa; phylum Chordata; class Mammalia; order Primates; family Cheirogaleidae; genus Cheirogaleus; species Cheirogaleus major. The sequence goes on from CAUYPO010133568.1 coordinate 23,030, forward strand.
TCATCAAGAAGCATTTACCTTTACAAGCTCTGAGGCCAAACTTAGATGTAACCAAACCCGCAGCCGCCTTCAGACAGGGACAGAGCCTGAAATAGCGCAAAGGGCCTCATAATCATGCACACTTCTTCATTTACTGCAGCTGCTGTCGCCTTTTTTTGAAACTTGCTTGTGTGGTAGAAGAAAGTGACTAGTCACCGGATTGCTGAGTGAGTTCTGGGGAGGAGGTGCTTTGCCTCGGAAAAAGAAGGTTCCAGAAGGCTGGGTGGCATTCCTTTAGCTTTATCTGGGGTTGTAAGGTTGACTGACTGCCAGCCTCTTTCCTTGCATTTCTGCTTCGGAGTCTATTTATGTGCAAAGTTGGAGAGTTCTGCGTGTGCTTCCAGGACAGATCCCAGGAGGATGGTAACAGTCCTTAACCTGTTGATGCCTTAGCCTGGCACCACCCTTGCCTCCTGTGTGTGGTGCACGCTGGAGCCCTGAGCTGTGGTCCTGGAAGGCATCTTGGGGGCACCTGTGCCTTGCTGCCTCTAGAGTAAGTGGCCCGCCCAGCCCTGGCAGGAGAGAGCAAGCGGGGAAGACTACAGCTGAGATGTGTGCCGTGAGCGCACGGGGCCAGGCAGCTGGGCACGGCCTCATGCGTTCCTCCTCTCATCTGTCAGCGCCGTTGCTAATCCCATTTTTTTAAAAAAATGATTAACCTAAGGTTTAAAGGGAGCTGGCTTACTTAGCGTTGCTAACCCAGATCTTTTTTGTTTTCCTTATTTTTTCACTTTTCTTCATAATGTTTTCATTTTCAGAAATTGCAAGTAATGCCTCACCCTCGTTGTTGGGTGCTTAGGAACGACAAAAGCGCTGCATCGGTCGCACACCTTCTCTGGCTGTTGCCAGAAAGAAGGGGGGATGTGGGGTGAAGTGGTTTCTGGAAGGAAACCTTGTAACTTACCAGCAGGTGATGACACATTGTCGCCGTCTCTGTCGGGCCTGGAACATGCTTAGCTCTTTTCCTAAAACGCTGTTTGACGTTGGTGATGATGGAGACAATCTGCAAAAAGAAGAGAATTTCTGAGCCAGAGCAGGTCATTCCGGGGCTGTCCACTTAGATAAAGGCCTGGCTCAGAAAACCCCAAACACGCTAAAGTGGATACTGTGATGGGATTTATGCAATTCTGTGTTAAGGGCAAACCCAGCCCCATAAATACACGTCCAGAATTCAATCTGCCAAATGAAACGTTAAAGGCGCCCGATGGATTTCTCGAAAGGATCAGAGCTAAGATGTAGTTTGCCTGCGCTTGATAAGCTTATCCAGCCTTGCCACTAGGAAAGAAGGAAAAAAAAAAAAAGTAAAAAAATGCAGTTAAGGATTTTACTGTATTCTCCAGTATCTTAGATATTTTCCTTTTCAATAAAAAGGGAGAGAGAGATTATCAGGCCTCTGGCTGCGAAGCTAGTGTTCCTGATCCAGATACCTTTAGGGCTACAAAGAGAATGCTAATAAGTCCGTAGCTGGAGCCCAAATGCCATCCTTCAGGCCCGGAAGCCTGCTCGGCAGGGTTCCTTCCATACCTGGTGGGCTCAGCTTACCCTGGCCCAGCACCAGATGACGAAGGTCATGGCTAGATTCACATGTGGGCCATCTTGAGTCCCAGTTCCCAGCCACAAGCTCTGCCTTTGACTCTGAGCCGGCTGTCACCATCAAGTGTGTTTGTGGCAGGTGAGGTGGGTTGAGAAAGAAAGCCACAGTAGAGAGCGTGGCTCATTCTAGACAACCCTTCCTGACCATACCTCCTTACTTTTTGTGGTTTTCCATCAGCTAGAGGTCCTGTTTCTCCAAAGGGGGAGATGTTATGATAGCTAAGAATTTCTTAAGATTTTCTCGCACCATTTGGAGGCAAGCCAAAGCTCTATCACCAGTTAGAGTTTTCATTTTCTTCCGAGCACATGGGAGTCACATTTGGCATCAGAATGTGACCTCAAAGAATCACTTTTCAGGGTGACAACATGCTTCAAAAAACTGCCATCTTGGGTGGGTTATGCGGGTGGGAAGTGCGGGGGGTGGTGAATTTGGCTCTCCTTGTAGCAAGTTTTCTTTTCTTTTTTTCCCTAACACAGCTGATGGCTTAGGCCTTTGTCATCATGACACTCCTTCCTGATTTCCATCGGGACTCAGGCCTGTGCAAGCTGGCAGGCTGGGGTTGGGTTGGGGATCGAGGCTGTGGGTCTCTCGGAGGCATCTTTGTGGGCTCTGCCCTGCTCTGCCTCGGTGGGGCTCTGACCACAGACGGAGTCAGCGGCCACTTTAGAAACCAAGGACCTGATCCCTGCACGTGTGTCCTCTTCCTCCGACGAGACACTTATTGCTCTATCTCCAGGACAACTGCCTGAGCCAGAGCACTTGCTTCAGCCTCATGTAGAACAACCAATGTGTCTTTGGGTCTGTTGCTGTTTATGGGATTCCTAAGTTATTTAAGGACCAGGGAGATGAAACAAGAAAAAACAAAAGACCACAATGGGAACCCTTACTTTTTTAAAAACAACTTTATTGAAGTATAATTTACATACTGTAAAATCTATGCATTTTAAGGGTCTGTCCAGTGATTTTTAGTAAATGGACTGAGCTGTGCAGCCATCAACATAATCTAGTTTTAGGACTAGATTTAGGACATTGTCTAGTTTTAGGACATTGTCATCACAGGGAGTGAGACTCCCTGTGCCCCCTGAGTCGCTGCCCAGGCAACCACTAATCTGCTGTCTGTCTCTGTAGATCTACCTATTCTGGACATTTCATATCCACGGAAGACGACATGTGATCTTTGCATCTGGCTTAACTCAGCATAATGTTTTTGAGGTCTGTACGTGTTGTCGCATATTGCGGAATAGTATTCCTCTTTAAGAATATACCACATTTTATTTATCCATTCATTGGTCGATGGACTCTTTGGTTGTTTCCACTTTTTAGCTATTGCGAATAATGCTGCTAGGAGCATTTGTGTCCAAGTCTTTGTGTGGAACTGTGTTTTCATCTCTCTTGGGCAGATTCCTGGGAGTGGAATTATTGGGTCCTATGGCAAATTTATATTTAACTTTTAAGGAAATATACATTCTACATTCCAGTCAGCAGCATATGAGCGTAACTGACCAATTTTGGTCTAACTATAAACTTAGAGACTGCTGCATGTGGAATCCAAACATTGGCATCTGCCTGTGGGACACAGGTCCTCACCGGAGCCCTGACAATACACTTGGAAGAGCCTCAACCCGTTTCCATGTAGGTTTCCCCAGCGTAACTCAGAGCTTCCAGACCCCAGAGGGATCCCACTCCCCTTCTACCGTCCAGACCTGCTAGCCATGCTGCCCTGCAGTCCATCTCATTCAAAGAGGATTCGCTTTTATAAAAAAATGCTCTGTGTCACACGGTTGCTAGTTTAGCAACTTTATTGAACAATGTGATTTACCATCTATGGCCTGCCTTCGAATGGATTCATTTACCTGCATTGATTGCTATATGTTGCTGTTAACTGCCGCTAGAAAATGCACAGCGGCGCTCAAAAACTGTGTAGCGTTTTGCTTTCTCATAATGACAGTTAACTCCATCCTTGATCGCCAATGACATGGTATTCCTCTCCTGAAGATAGACTTAAATTGCATAACTCTATTCCTTGGTGATGAGAAAATAAATTACTTTTCTATACCCTGTTGTGCTAAGCGCTTCTTAAATTTGGGTTCTTTCTTAGGTTTTCCTTCTTTTCTTTATTGGATGTGCTCTTTTGCTGCTCAAAGTGGGATCCTTGGACCTGAAACATCACTATCCCCTGGGAGCTTGTTAGAAATGCAGAGTTTCAGGCCCCACCCCTGACTGTCTGATTCAGAGTCTGCACGTGAACAAGATCCCCAGGCGATGTCTAGGCACATGGAAGTTTGAGGAGTGCTGCTCTAAATCAGAGGTTAGCCAAATAAAGCCCCAAGGGCCAAATCCAGCCTGCTGCCTGTTTTTGTAAATAAAGCTTTATTGGAACACAGCCACACCCATTAGTTTATGTATTTCTTATGGCTACAGAGACTTGATGGCCTGCAGAGCCAAAAATGATTATTCCAGCCTCTTTACAGAAAAAGCATGGTCACTTCTGCTTTGGAGATGGCTTCATTTTTATTTACTTATGTGTTTTAAAAATTGCTAGCTTTTTCTTACTGAACTTTTCCCATTTTGCATTTATTGTATACTCTGTGTCATTCCACTTTTCTTTTTTTTACTAAGTTATGAGTGCAAAATGAAGCCCTAGGTTTACTTTGGATCCTATCTCTTAGAACGAAATGGTAGAAATTAAAGGAAGCTTAGGCTTTAGGTCCTGGTCCACCAACTAAAAAGCTTTGAGGATCCCTGAGTGTTCTTGGTAAGCTCTGTTTTTGTGTCATTTTATTCTTTGCAAGAAAGGGGATTCATTGATTGTGAATCGGAAAGGCCATATATAGACATTCACAAAGTAAGAGGAAAAAAAAAATTCTCTTATCAGATCATAGGGTCTGATTAGGTTGGGGAAATCTAGGGAGAGTAGTCTTGAGGGCACCCCAGAAAGGGAAGCAGGTAAGACTGGCTTCATGGCCATCGACCTGTGCAGCCTCCTGGGGCCCTGCCAGGAAAGGCCCCGCACTTGGCTTTTAATGTCTGCTGTCATCGTCTTGAAATTTGTAATAATTTTTGAACAGGCACCTGAATTAGGCAGGGTTCTCTAGAGAAACAGAACCAGGTACAGAGGATTGAGTATCCCTTATCCAAAATGCTCGGGCTCAGAAGTGCTTGGGATTTTGGATGTTTTTTGTTTGGATTTTGTATTGTTTGTATTATATTTACCAGGTGAACATCCCTAATCCAAAACTCTGAAATCTGAAATGCTCCAATGAGCATTTTCTTTGAGCGTGATGTCGGCTCTCAAAAAGTGTGGCTCATTTTGGATTTCAGATTTTTGGATTAGGGATGCTCAACCTGTATATGAAAGTATATATATATTTTGCTTTGCACGGGGCTCTGCAATTTGACATAGCTGGTCATGGAAGATGGTGACAGGAACAGAAGATCCATCTAAGCAGTGTGCCGTCCCTGGAGGTGAGAGCAGTGCGTGCCATCGAGTCAGCCAGAGACTGAGTTATCCTGGGCCGGCGATTTTGTTGCTGTTGTATTTCTCATCAGCAGCCCAGTGGGCTTTTTGGCTGTCTTCCTTTCACTTTACTCTGTGCCAAGGGAAGAAAGACCACTGTTAATGATTTCTTGAATTAAGCAGTTAAAGACTTAAGTCTGCTCCTGTGTAGGGGGCTTCAAAGTGAATTTCGGATTATCTCCAGTTAAGGAGTGTGTTTGAACCTCACAACTTGCAGGTAATTACTTTCAGGGGATGCACATTGTGCTCTCTTTGGGCGGGGGCCCCCGGCGGGGGGGGGGGGGGCGGCCGGGGGGGGCGGCGGGGGCGGGGGGGGGGGGGCGCGGGGGGGGGGGGGGGGGGCGGGGGGGGGGGGGGGGGGGGGGGGGGGGGGGGGGGGGGGGGGGGGGGGGGGGGGGGGGGGCCGGGGGGCGGGGGGGGGGGGGGGGGGCCGGGGGGGTGGGGGGGGGGGGGGGGCCCCGGGCCGGCCGGGGGGGGGGGGCCCCGGGCGGGGGGGGGGGGGGGGGGGCCCACGGCAAGTCGGGTGGTGGGGGCCCCGCGGCAGGTCAGGTGGTGGGGGCCTGGGGCAGGTCAGGTGGTGGGGGCGCCCGGGAGGGACGGGGGTGGGGGGGCCCCCCGCAGGGTGGGGGGTGGGGGGGAGAGCGGAAGGGCGGG
>CAUYPO010133571.1:0-48645 GCA_963574435.1 Cheirogaleus major
CATCATCATAACTCTCTAAACCCCGAATTCCATCCTGAATTTCTTGCGACTCTATTTCCTTTAGAACCATTGGCCCCAATCTCTCATGTTGAGCAATAGAGCTCTCATGGGGCAGATGAGAAGGGCTGCTCATCTTCTTTACCACTCTGCGACGAAATGCATGGGTTGTGCAGATACGCTGCGTAGCCACGCCCATCACTAGGTCTTATTTTTGGGGTAGGACTTATATTGTGCAAATGCTTAGAAATCCTTCTAGGGCTTATTTTATGGGTAGGTCTTATTTTCAGGGAAACACGGTAGCTCACCATTTGAACAATCAGAAGGCTCTGGCATGCTCGACTTGCCCTGTGCTGCTTCCTGGACTTTCGTTAAGCTCCCATGAAGTGTAACCCTGGACTGAATGACCCAGACTTGGAGAAATGTCCTACCGGGGACTGCCGTGGGTCCCACTGTGAGACCAAACCTGAAGGGAGGGGCTGAGGTTTCCTGAAAAGTGTATGAAAATTGGCTGTAATTAAAGTGGTGGTTATGAGCACGGGCTCGGGATCCAGACTCCACAACTCCCCACTTGCAAGAGGTATGGTAACAGACATGTTATTTATTCTATCTGCCTCAGTTTCTTCATCCCTAAGATGGGTATCATGACAGCACCTACCTCATAGGGATTTGGTAAGGATTAAATTACTTAAGGTGTGGAAAGCACCTAGAAGTATCTGGCACATAGAAAGTACTGGGTAAATATTAACAGTAGTTCTTAATATTAATTATTGCATGTTGCAATGCATGTTGGAGGTAAGGGAGACCTGAGGGGAAGAGAGGCAGGTTAGGACCAAAGTGTGCAATGAAGGGAACTCCAGGGAACAGGGGAATTCTTAGGTTATGATCAGCTCTAAACATACGTTTCTACACTGTAATTTTTCTGAATTATCTATAACACTTCATTAAGCCTGAAATTCCTGCAGTCTGCTACAAAGTAGGGGTGTTATGGAGAATAAAGTGAAGACACTAAAGGAAAGTGAGGCCTGCCCCATATCAATCCCTCTGCCCCTGCCCAAGGAGAAAGAAGCCCGTCTCCCAGGGACAGTGTCAGAGTCCTGGGAGTGAAGTGAGCAGGTCTCATGGTAGAGCCAGGACCACACAGAGGTGCCATGAGAGACACACAGGGGCCTAGGAGAAGGCCACAGTGATCCCAGATTCCCTAGAGGATGCTGTTGGAAAAGGAAGGGCTGGAGTGAAGGGGCAGATGCTTGGGTTACCTGGAAATCATTGTGTCCAAATTTCTTCTGTATTTCTACCTGCCTGACCATGTGAGTTCACCAAGCACTTAAGAACAAAACCTAGTCCAGGAGGCATGGTCTGGTCTTCTCCATCCAGTAAAGAGTGATTATTGGCAACTCCTACTTTCATACTAGCTCAACAGGAAGTCAGCCCCAGTGAGGGCATCTGAGAACCCCCGAAAGATCTGTGGTGTGGGTTCCTTTAGGATATTGCCCTTCTTTCCTTCTCCACTCCACGCCCTCCCCCCTCAGGTAAGTGGTTTGTCTGTCAAACCATCAGGTAGAACATTTTGAAGGTCACAAGACAAAAGCAATTACCAGTACATCTTTGTTTCCAACTGCACTTTTATTTCCACACAAATATCTATTTGTAGAAGGTACAGAATTGCCATGAATGCCACGTACCATTCAGACTTAGCAGAAAGCAAACAAGAGCACAAGATGGATGGACTCAGCTGCCACTGTCCCCAGTGACTGGGAAGGAAAAGCAGAGCAGATCTAACAGGGTAGCTGAATCTTCAGGGGGACAGGAAAGCCCAGGGTCAGGGGAAAAACAACACAGACACTGCATGGGGGGCCTTCAGCGAGGCAGGGGCATACATGCTGGTAGCAGGGAGGCCCTAGCTTCCGTCCCCTTGCCCAAGCACACCACGTCAATTGGGAGAAAGTTTGCCCGCGGTGTCCCCAGCAGCAATGGGCAGACACAATCCTAGCAGCAAGAGCACAGAAATATGGTAAGAGCAAAGGGCAAAGCAGTCCGGGGGTTAGGTTATGGGCTGATTTTCAGCCCAAGACACAAAGCCAGCTCAGACTTCTGAATTTTTCCATCCTTGTTCACATCACAGTGACGCAAGAGGATTTCCCGGAACTTGTCAAGGTCCACCCCACTGATGCTGGGCTGAGGGTGACAAAAGTTACATCTCATTAGGCAAGCAAATGTCAGTCTCACCCTTTACCACCCTCCCTGAAGCTCCCTAAGCTCAGCGGGCGCCCTGCCTTCTGAGAGCGCTTCAGAGGAGCCAGGCCACGGGGGAGTGAGGAAGTGAGCCTGTCTCCTCATGCCGCCAAATGCTGCCAAGTGTAAGTTTTCTGCATTAGCTTCATTTCTCAGCATGTCCCTTCAGGCAAAAAAAAGTCTATTTCCACGTCACTTCCCTGCAGTTCTTATAGAAAGCCTTCCTTATTAGCAACCATAATAAAGATATTTTGCTTAGAAGTAGAGAATCGTGATCATAAATTCCATCTTGCAACACTGATGAGAGAAGACACATTTTATTATCTCCCTGCGGGAGTTTTTTGTGCCTCTCATTTTAAAAAAGGTTATACTGAATGAAAATCTAACTGAAACATTATGTTGTTGAGATAGGGATATAAAATTTATTCCAAAGGATATTTTAGGGGCTAAGAAGGAATGTTAGCTAGAAATGTGATGCATCCTAGGTAGGAAAAGTTTTTGACCTTAAACTCAAAGGCCTGCAAAGTGAGCAATGTTTAAACTAATTGATTCTCCATAGATTATTTCATTTAATTTTCACAATAAGCCTAGGAGGTAAATAATTACACCTCTATTACGGATGAGGAAACAGAGGCTCAGAGAGAGCTCAAATATCTTGCCAAGCGAAAAAGTTGTGGCAGTATTTTTGATCCCAAGTCCTCTGACTCCAACTGAGTTATCATTCCACTATGTCACACCACTGCCATGGAGGAAAGACTAGCCTAATGAAGCCATGTGAATGGTGATGAATCTAAACTTTAAAGTCAATGTGCAGAGAGAAAGAGAAATCCAACTAATAAGATGTCCCAAGCCCCTTGATTACTGGAATAATTTTATGAGTAAATAGAGAAGGCAACTACCTTCAGGGTTTGATTTCTGGGACCCTGAGCAGAGTTCCCCATCACCCAACCCTGCCCCAAGCTTTCCTCACTTCCAAAGAGATATTTAAAAGATCTTCAGTAGGGAACAAAACTTTTCATTCCTTAACCAGAGAGGGGCACATTAAGACACAATAATTTGCACTGTCCAACAGGGTAAATGACACCAAATCTATCCCTGATAGCAAGTTTTAAACAGGGAGAAGGAGGGAAGAGAGCAACAGAAACTGGGAATAAACACCAGAGTGGTGTAGGATTCAGGGAGATAGCAAGAGGTCAAAGCGTCTGGGGCAAGAAGATAAATTTGGCCAACTTCACTTCTCTGTCAAGAGTGCCCTGAATGATGAGACTGTGAGGACGAGATGTAACACATTGGCAACAGGTTCTCTTGGTTGGGGCTCACAAAGGATAGTTCCCTGGCGATACCAGGCGAGTATAGGTTTGGCCCAAGGAAATGTGGCTCAGAGGTCCTGAAAACAGCGTGCTGCACTCCGAGGCCCCATGTTAGCTCATTTCTTGTACAGTTGCAAAGTGGGGATGTTGGTTTTCAGCATCACCAATGACTTATTGCTGTAACTTTTCTCTAATAAGTGGCATCTTGTCCAGGGATCCTTTTGGCAAATCCTACTCTTAGAAAAGACTCAAGTGGTAGTCACTTACACATTAGCATGAATTCATTTGCCAATGTATTTACCTCATTCAAACTATTCCAAGTTTTTTTGTGAATTGAAGAATAATAAGCTTTGTTTCCTGCCATAGTAATTATTTCCTTCAGGTGAATGAGAAATATTTTTGATGTGTGAATGTGTGTGTGTGTGTGTTGGGGGGTGGGAGGGTATAAATGTGGATGTATGTAAGGGAAGTTTCTTTAAACCTTTAAGTTATATTTTTAATGCTGGGCAACTCAATATGAGTCAGGATCCCTAAATGCCACTACTCAAAAATGCATGTGTCACTGAAGACAAATCACCTGAAATCATTAGAGTGTCAGTCTTAATAACAGTTTTAATAACAAGTTGCCAATTTAAGTACAGGTAGGTTCCTGATTTAAGGGCTCTATACATATTAACTCTAATCTTCAGAACAACCCTAAGGGGTTGTATCTACTTTCAATGTTAATTTACAGATGAGTAAACTAAAGCACAGAGAGGCTAATTAACCTGCCCACTGTCACACAGCTGGCACATATTGGCACCAGTATACAAATTCACAGGGAGGCCCCAGTGTGCATCACTACACTGTATCATGATCTTTTATGTAAAAATGTAATTTTTTTCTCATTCATCTCATGGGAAAGTGTGAAAATTGATTGAAAACTGCTTATCTGCCTCCTTTAATCCTTGCAATAGGGGGACCTCTGGGGCTGGCCCTCTCTCTCCATTGCTTGCTCATAGTAGGTGCTCAATTACATCTATGGAATTGGTTAGTGAGTGTCCTCAAATGCAGTCTTCATGTTTTTGTCACATGCCCTCTCTTTCCTGTACATTCCAACTCTTAAAACAATGAAAGCAAGCGTCCAAGCCCTCTATTAACCAGCACTCCCCAAATCTCTGTCCTAGAGGCCCTGCACCACATTCTGACTACTAGAGGGACTGCATTATAGTTTTGATGGTGGTAAGTGCATTTTATTGTTATCCACTCATGGTAACTTTCTACAGTCAGAATATTTAATTCTCCAGAACCTCATTCTCTAACTGTGCAAAGTTACAGTTTTCTCTGTCTCCACTTTGGCATTTACTGGCCACATAGGTGTCTGAAAACATTGAGTTGACAGGCGGAGGCCAACACATTACTGCTTAAGATGTCGATCCAGGCCCCTACCAGTAAGGCTCTGCTTGTCACCAAGAAATAATGATAATAAATCCCACATCCAGGCCAGTCCTGTCCCCTGTTTCTTCCCATTATCACCTGCCATTGCTATTTAAAATGAAAATAAGGGATTATGTTGGTTTTCCTTTAGGATTATTTCACTAGGCCAATGGATATGCCTGCCCAGATATGGAGGACATCTCTTAGAGAGTGTCATACCAGGTGGTTGTGCTGTCATTTGAGAAGCTCAGGAAGAACTTCTTGGGTTTTCCAACTGTGTTCCCATCACCAGTTCCCACAACGCCCAACATTCTTTTGCTAGATATTCACTTTTTTGGATTACACTGCCTTCTTCTTGCCACCCATCCTCTCTTTGAAAGGTTGCTTATCAGCCAAGGGATAGCAACACATTAAGTCACTAATATCATAGTGAGAAAATATATACTGTATATACCAGAACCTTCTTCGATAGACAAATCTGATTCAAAATGAAGTTATCATCATTGGCTTTCTGGGTAGGGAGGGTAAAAAAAAGCAGGGTTGGAGGAAAGGACTTCACAGAAGAAAATGAGAAAGCATGCCTGCTCCTTCATCAAAAGTTGGCTAAAATTTGACAATGGGTGCCAGAAATTTTAAAGTGTACAAACCACTTGACTTAGTAATTCTATTCCCAGGAAAAGGCCAGGTACAGAGGAAGATTTATGCACAAGGATATTTATTACAGTGTTATTTTGAATCACAGACATGGAAAACAATCTAAATTACTCACAATAAGGGAATGTTTAGGTAAGTTATGATCTAACCAGAGGTGAAATATTATATGGTTGCTGAATGACCATTACTATTACTCTATTAATATAATAGACTATATATAGTATACTATATATATTATATATAATATCATATTATAAATACTGCTATTTGGTATAATCTCAACTATATATACAAAACATACATAAGAGAGAAACCAGTTCATAGTGAGTCTTCGAGTGTAGAGGTTATACTTCTGTATTTTTTCTCTCTTTTCAGATTTCTCTATGATGTATTTATTATTTCTACAATTTCAAAAGTAAAAATAAAAATTGTGCTAAGGGCTAGTTCTTTGAAGAAGCACATGTTAGATTTACTCCTTTAGATTAGGTAATGTCCCCTCTTGTCAACCATCTTCCTGTCAATAGCAGAGAAAAGCAGATACGGTGTCTATCAGGGAAAAGAAAGAATTTTAGGAAGGGCCTGGGGGCAGGAACCCTCCTCACCCCCAGGCAGACATTGGGGTCATCTCTGGCAGCCCATTTATTTGGCTTCCAATATTATTGTTCACATTTCTACCTCTTCTTGGGAGATCTGGGATTTCTTGCCTTTGCACTTTCTAGTTTAAGCTGTAGATTCTTGTGTTAATTTTTATACTGTGCTGAGTGAGTTGCAGGCTCTTAAAAAATCTTGTGCAGAAATTATTGTGCATATGATTAACAAAATTGTATTGTATACTTAAAATTTTGCTATGAGGGTATATGGTATGTTAAGTACTCTTACCATAAAAAGGAAAACAAACAAAAAAAGGGAGGGGCAGGGCTGGAGAATCTTTTGCAGATGATGGATAAGTTTATGGCATTATAGGTGATGATGGTTTCATGGGTGCATGCTTATCCCTGAACACATCAAATTATATACAAAAGTGGAGCTTTTTTACGTCAATCATATATTCAATAAGTTGGTTAAAAATAAGATATTGTGCCTGTTGCTTCAGGGACTTCCCATCTCTTCAGACTGACAGAGGACTTGGGTACCATTTTTCAGAGCTTGAGAACTGGAGTTTTTGGTAATCAAATAATCTTGTTAATACAGAGTCAACATATGCATCATATATGGTTGTTCAAGAATTAAAAGACAATAAAATAAGCTTACTCCAGCATTATTACTGCAAACATCAAGGACCTTGACCCAGACTGTAAACTTAGAAACTGTCAACTCCCTGCTGACCCCATGATCATTCTCTGATAGTTGCTTTTAATATAAATTTTAGATACTGATTTGTTTACTTATCACATGAAGCTTTCTTATAAAATAAAAATAAAGAAAAAAGTCACAGGAGAAGACTCTTTATAAAGCCAAGAAATGTCAGATTCAACTAATGATCATTCTCTTGGCTACATCTGTCAAATTATATAGTGAATATTTTTAAAGAAATCTAAAAGACTAAGAAAGATCCAATAAAGACTAGGAAAGACTCAATAAATGTATGCACCTTCAATTATCTGGCACCAGAGGAGAATCAACTATTGTGTATATACTTTTTAGCTCAACAAATCATCTGGAGAACCCTGATAAATTACTGTTGTATTACCAACCACAGTCTGACTCAGTCCTTAGAAACTAGTTCTGTCTCAAATTGGCTGCAGCTTACACTGGGAGGTTCCTTTTTGCTGCCCCAGCAGCTCCACTGAAATAGAGAAGCAAGGACAAAAGGGGTGGGGATCTTCTGATTTCCCATGGAGGTGATATGAGTTCATTAAAGAGTAAGGCTGGCCTCTGTTTCCCACTAACCTTTTTGGTTGGTCTAGAACTTTTCCTTTCTTTTAATTGTCTCTGGAAAAAAATGTCTACTATGTTGTTGGTTTGGATTTTACTTTCGTCTTCTCCTATGGACCTTTGGAAACCATTGTCAAACTCAGTGACAACTGAAAGGCAGAATCATTGAAAACTCTTTAAGATTATCCAGATTCAAAAATGATTATTTTTAAGAGCAAATCCAGCAAAATTATACTAGATATAGATATCTGGGCTTTCTCTTAGAAAAATCATACAGAAATAGCAAAGATCATAGTAACTGAAGTTGTGAGAGCTATATCAGTTTCCAGTTTATTTGTGATATATTACAATTAATATTTATTGAGTTCTCAATAATAATCTAGTATTATAGATAATATTAGTCAAGTAGCATAATACTTATAAGCTTTATAAAGACTTTCTTCTATAATCTACATGAAAACATTATGGAGGTAGGATCTATAATAATTCCCATTTTCCAGATGAGGAAACTGAGGTCTGGAAATGCTAAGTGATTTGCCCAAGGTCACATTGCCTGGGAGTGGTAAAACCAGGTCTATAATCCAGGGTAATCAGCCTAGAACCTGAATTCTTAGCTTGACTTCTCATCAGCTTCTTGACTTTTACTTGTCTTTATTTTCAATATTTTTCTACAATATGCAGAGGTAATTTTATAATCACAAAAGAAAGCAAAAAATTTTAAATTATGCATTCTAATATAAGTAAGTTAATTGCCATCTAACATAGTCATACCTATCTTTTAAAAAGAAGCTCTCTTTGGCACTGTCTTCTATTACATTATTATTTTGAACAGGATTGTCCAGTACAATGGCGTGGCCATGTGTTGAGCTGAAGATTCCTCTTGTGAAACTTCCTTTCAGTTGCTAACTATTCTGAAGCTCAGAAATGTATTCTAAAGATGACAACAAAGACCATTCTTTTTGTAAATCATACTATATTCCAGGGACTGTGATAGATGTCTATGTTATTCCTAGTCTTCACACAGTCTTGGGAAGTAGATATTACCATGTCCATTTGTTTGGACCATTTGACAGGTATCAGAGAGTTTGAGTAACTTGCCCACAGACATACAGTTAATAAATGGCTGATCTGAAATTAAAGCTCAGATATGTTAGAGTACAAAGCACTGTCCACCATTTTATACTGCCTCATCTGCAAAAAGTTTTCAATCAATTCTTTTTATAGAAAAGGAAACGAGAAAGAAGAGAGCAAAAATGAGGGTACGAAAGAGGAGTAAGAGCAGCCGCCACCACCATGGCGGCCCCTCTGGAAATCACTACTGCAAATTCTGTGCATCACACAGATCCTGATTCAAGCAGAGTTCAATCCCTCAGCCCTGTCCGGCTGCCTCCCACAGACTGGCAAAGATATGGGATGTCCGAAAAGGCTTTCAGCAACAAATGACACATCAGCTTCCCCCACCCCAAATTTGTTTCCCTGCAAGTTTGAGATAAGACTAAAGAAAAGGGATACCAAAGAAGGAAAAAGAAAGGTTCTTTTGGTTAAGGATTGATTGCTCACTCCAGCTGGGCATCCACACTGACTGCTCGGCTGTGTGTGTAGATGATAGAAAAGCAGCAGGCTTGGGGGTGTGTATGGATCTGAAGCCCCCAGGCTCCACACTCAGGTGGTTACTGGTCCCCAGCTTCACTGCACAGAAGTGGCCAGGCAGCTCTCAAAAACAGGCTTGCCATCCCATTCGTTCTATCAAAGGCAAATTACAGTCTAATTTGGCAAGTCCTTCTGCCATACAACTTTAACATCCCATAGATAATTACTCAGTTTCTATTAGAGAAGTCATTCTGGCATTAAATACATAATGAGTAGAATGGGATTTTCCTTTAGCATCCAATGTAAAAGGCAATAATGCCACACCCATACTCATCAATTATTCTGGCTATGCAAATGTCTGTGAAATCTCCAGCAGGAGCAACAAGTGAAGGGAGAAGTTGAAGAGGCAAGGGACCAGTTGGGATAGGAACAACAAACAGTAGGAGTCATAGAAGACGTCTCAGTCACCCTGATTAGATGTTAGAAAGAATCTTGTCTATGGTTGCTCAGTCACAGTATTTGAACTTCCTGGAGATTTATGCAAAAATTAATATCTGGACGCTTTCTGTTGCAAGGCTCCATGGTTTCAATCATATTTTCAAAGAGGTATGGAACTCCAAAAACAATTAATAATAGCTACTCTAATTCGTCACCATCTGGGCCAACCAGGACACAATTATTTTGTCTTGAGCAAACTTTTAAAAATTCCAAAACATGCAAGACTACTAAATTCATTATTTATATAGTCCCATGGAAAAGGAGGGGTTGGAAATTATCTGCTTAAATGGATCATACAGCCAGTCACTATAGTTCACCAGGATCTCAAAGGAAATTGCTTTTTTAAAACATTGTCTACCCTAGATAAGGCAGCTATGTAATGTAAATATGATCTAAATTGCATCAACCCCCCCCAAACAGTAATGTCTCAACCTGTAAGTAACCATCTTAGGCTAGGTGTTAGAGAAGCCCCTTGGCAAAAAAGAATTAGAACCCTGAAGATGAGATTTGTGACATGAAATTAAATTAAAACTTTGTTATTCTAATAACTGAGTCCAGGGAAAAGAAGGAGTTTCTGTAATCAAAAAATAAAACAGTAAGACATTCAGTGGCGCTACAGTGCTTTCGTAAAATAGATGACCTTTAAGTGATGGTAAAAAGATGTCTCTATGGTGGTTTCATGTAATTTAAACTACAAACAATCTAAAGAAAGCAAGGGAGATTTGTTGGGTTTCATAGAAGTTCAAAGGTTGTTAAATAGACTATATCCCTAGATTTTTTCTCCAACATTAACCTTCAGTCCCACTGGTTCCCACAAATGAACAATGGCACTCCCAATTCACGATGAGAATAATCTACACGGCTTCATGAAATCACCTGGACAAGCTCCATCATGTCTTTGACAAACCCATCCACTTCTGGGCCTTCTAGGGCTCCCGTTTTACTCTGAAAGACAAAAGATTCAATCACCCAAATATCATTTTCTTAAGTCAAAAAGCTAAAGAATAAATTAGGCAAATAGACCAAATCAGTATTCTTGTGTAACTGCAAACTGATTTAGAAAATGGCATGTTCCAATTTACGTTTTTCATGTAGGATGTGAATGTTCCACATGAATTAAAATAACTCATTGGAAATAGCTCCATGTAGCCAAATGAGAAGCAGCAGTTTTGAGTTCCTTGGCTCTTGCAAATAGTACTCACATGATATATATTGAGTTTACTTGCTTCACAGATACTAGGCTCCAGTTCAAATGTGTTAATTGTACATCATATTGATTCTCTGAAGGATAGGTTGAAATTTTTTTATTTTGCTTTATGATTTAACAATGACTTGGTGATTATTGAAATATAGATTTTAAATCAAGGGAGACCATATTGAATGAGCATATTAAAATTATGATTTAATTTGTACAAAGATCTTTATTGTTTCTACACATTTTACAAACCCATGCAGGCATGAACATCTATAAAATACAATGCATATTAAAATATTTCAGTTTCTTCCCTACAGTTCCACTTATGACAATTCATCCACTCTCTTCATGTTTTCTTAATCCTGAACCTTTAACGTATCATTTTAAAAATTCCTTTCCCTTAGTGTATTTACCAAACACTTGTACACTCTCATGAAAGTTTTATAAATCTGAATCAATTTAATTCTCATAACAGCCCCATGAGGTAAGTATTATTATTATCCTTATCACCCTAATTTTACAAATAAGAGAGACAAAGCACAGGGAGGTCGAGGAATTGCCCAAGGTCGCACAGCTAATAAGCCAGGATTCAAACCTAAGTAATTAGTCACAGAGGCCACATGCTTAACCACCTGTGTGCTACACTGCCTCTCCCAGGTGAGACTCTTTTCTGCTCAGAATATGACACAGAGATATTCAGTCTGATTAGTTTCAGGGAGACATCTCTTATGACCTTTCCCAACTTTCGGCTTTTCTTCCTTCCTGCATTATCCCACCATATCCTCAGGAAATTCAATCTCTTTGCCATACTTGGTGCCTTAGAATTATTATTGTCTTCCCTCTAAAGGAGGATCAAGTAATTGGTCCTATAAGAAAAATAGTTTTTATGTCAAATAGGTATGACTTTGCCTCTATTTCTTTGGGTTAGATGTGGGGGATTTTTTGTTTGTTTGTTTGTTTGTTTTACATACTATTATAAATGGACTTTTAGTCCTATAAGGAGAAAACTTCTCTTAGTTTGGATCCAAGAAGCAAAAAAAAAAGAAAAAAAATTGTAATTTTATTCTCTTCTCAACCATAAAACACTCCTTTGGCTATTTTTACTTAATTCTCAGAAGTTATATAAAGAAACAAAGGGTACTTTTATTTAGCAACACAAAGTGAGATTGCTATTCATCATATAAATTTGGGGTCTGTGGGTAGGATGACCCCACACAGGAGCTAAACAATCTTCCTACCCAAAGATGGCTGGCCCAATATAGAGACATACTTACAACATCATAGTAGGCAAAGATTTTCTCAAAGTCCCTCTTCCTTTCTTCAGTAGAACAAGCCTGTGTATGGACAAAAATATAATGTCAGTCCAGCAATGTGAAACTCCAGCTGTACAATGTTTTCAGGGTCCTGGGCAACTTTTATAAACTTTGAGTCAATGACCCTCAAGATTGTTGAATTCGACTCAGAGCCTTGCCACTCTCTAAATAAGTTATTAGATAAAAGGTAGGACAAATCCATACTTACCTTTTTCTCTCCTCAGATTCACAGAGAAAGATGAATGATATAAACCCATCTAGAGAAATGTCACTACTTACATCCATTTTAAATTGGAGAAGGAAGTTTTCCTGAAGAGCCAAAATCCTAAATGGAAAAAATGAAAATTCACATGATAATCTATCAGCTCTCAGTTATAAGCAAATTTACAGCTCGGGTGTGTGGAGAGAACAGACAATTTCCACACTGTCCCACAGAACAGAATAGGTGCTTAAAATATAGGAATTCCTACATCACAAAAATAAGGAAATTAACTGGGAGAGACTCATAAGGATTAGTAGACACCACGGAGAGACTTAAAAATTCCTCTTGTTGAAAAATGACAGAGTGTAGGCATCTGAAAATTCTCTCCTCCATAAAAGCAATGAGGAAGCTGTAAAAAGTAGTCCGAATAATTTTTTCAGAACTCTGGAAAATAGTTAAAATCTTACAATAATCTAGGGAGGGTTTATTCTGAAAAAGCAGTTGAATCTTGGTAAGAGCAATGAATGTTGTGGCATTTAACTTACCCCAGCACATATTATACACAGAACCTGTTAGTAAAGACTAGGAAAGTTACTGGTTCCAGGCATTTAAGAAAATCTCTGTCCACTTATAAACTAGCCATTGAGATACTGAACAGAGACTTCAATGGACACACATGACAAAGAATACAGACTTTATACAATTAGTTCAGAAAAGTCACTAAACAAATAAACAACAACAAAAATCATCAACAACAAACATGTCCTATAAGAAATTCTAAAGGGAGTCCTCCAGGCTGAAATGAAGGGGATCCTAGACAGTAACTTGAATCCACATGAAAAAATAAAGAGCACCAGTAAAGGTAACTATGTAAGCAAATATAAAAGACAGCATAAAAGTATTTATTGTTTGTAACTTTTTTTGCTATCTGATTTAAAAGACAACTTTGTAAAACAATAATTAAAAATCTATGTTGTTGGGCACACAATGTATAAAGATGTAATTTTAACAACACAAAGGAGAGGGGAGGGATTTGAACTATTTATTATAGATGTAAAATTTTGGTGTAATATTGAAATTAGTCAGTATTAATCCAAAATTAGATTTGTTCTAAATTAAGATGTTAATCATAATCCCCCAGGCAACCACTAAGAAAATAACCCAGAAAACATACAATAAGAGAAATAAGTGAATTAAAATAGTACACTAGAAAATATCCATTTAGCATAAAGAAGGTAATAATGGAGGAATAGAAGAACAAAAAAGACACAAGACACAGAGAAAACAAATCTCAAAATAGCAAACAAATCCTAACTTATCAATAAATGCATAAAATACATGTAAATTTAATACTCCACTAAAAGCAGAGATTCACAGAATGGAAAGAAAGAAGTAAAACTGTATCTATCTATGAATGACACAATCTTGTATATAGAAAATCCTGAGGACTCCCACGAAAAACTATGAGAGCTAATAAACAAATAGCAAGTTTACAGGATATAAGATCAATACACAAAATTCAATCACCAATCCAAAAAAGGAATTTAGAATACCATTCTCTTTAAAATAGCATAAAAAATAATAAAATGCCTAATAAATTTAACAAAAGAGGTGCAACTCATAGACTGAAGACTATAAAACATCATTGAAAGAAATTAAAGAAGACTTAAGTAAATGGAAAGACATCCTTTGTTCACATATTGGAAGACTGAATATTGTTAAGATGACAAAACTCCCCAAATTGATCTACAGATTCAAAACAATCTTCATCAAGACCTAAGTTGGCTTTTTTGCAGAAATTGACAATCTGATCCTAAGATTCATGTGGATATGCAAATGACCCAAAATAGCCAGAACGGTCTTAGAATAGGAAGAACAGAATTGTAGGCTCACACTTTTTATTTCAAAACTTGCTTACAAATCTATGGAATCAAGACAATTTGGTACTTTTATGAAAACAGACATGTAGATAAATGAAATAGAATTGAGAGTCCAGAAATAAACTGATACATACATTATGGTCAATTGATTTTCTGCAAGGCTGTCAAGACCATTCAGTAAGGAAAGAATAGTCTTTTCAAGAAATAGTGTTGGGACAAGTAAACATCCACATGCAAAAGAATAAAATTGAACCTCCACCTTACACCATATAAAAAATTAACATGAAATAGGCATAGACCAAAACATAAAACAGAAACTATAAAACTTTTAGAAGGAAACAGGGGTAAATCTCCATAGCTTGGATTTTGGCAATGGCTTTCTAGATATGACACCTAAAACAAAAACAACAAAAAACAAATTGAACTTCATGAAAATCAAAAACTTTTGCACTTCAAAGGACACCGTCAAGAAAATGAAAATACAACTCACAGTATGGGAAAAAGTGTTTTCTGATTATATATCTGGATACTAAACTAAACTATCTGGTCTACTACTCAGGATATATAAATAACTCTTACAACTCAACAATAAAAGCACAAATAACCCAATTTTTTAAATGGGCAAAGGATCTGAACAGACATTTCTTTAAAGAAGATATACAAATGGCCAGTAAACACATGACAATATGCTCAAAATCATTAGTCACTAGGAAAATGCAAATCAAAACCACAATGAGATACCACTTCACATCCACTAGGATGACTATAATCAAAATATGTAAACAATAACAAGTGCTGATTAGAATGTGGAGAAATTGGAACCCTCCTATATTGTTATTGGGAATGTAAAATGGTGTAGCCACTTTGGAAAATAATATTGCAGTTCCTCAGAAAATTAAACATAGAATTACTATATAAACCAAAAATCCCACTCCTAGGTACAAGAGAATCAAAAATATATATTCACACAAAAACTTGTGCAGAGATATTCACAATAGCATTATTCATAATATCTAAAAAGTGAAAATAACCCAAATGTACATCAATTGATGAGTGGACAAAATGTGATAAATACATACAATGGAATATTATTCAGCTACAAAAAGGGATAAAGTATGGATCATGTTACAACATGGATGAGCCTTGAAAACATAATGTTTAGGGAAATAGCCAGACATGAAAGGCGCATATTGTATGATTTCATTTATATGAAATGCCCAGAATAAGCAAATCAATAGAGTCAGAAAGTAGATTAGTGGTTGCCAGGGGCTTGTAGGAGATGGGAGAGGGGAGTGACTGCTAATGAGTACTGGATATCGCTCTGGCATAATGAAATGCTTTGGAATTAGATAGTGGTGGTAATTGGACAACCTTATTAATATATTGAAATCTATTGAATTTTACACTTTAAAAGGGTAAATTTTATGGTATGTAAATTATATCTCAATTTTAAAAATCATCTTGCTTTTGTTTCAGAAAACAAATATATTTCTACTTCTTTTCAGTTTTAATGAAATAAAGTCAGTTTCAACACAGTAAAATCATTGGGTTCATGCTATCTTCATAATCATGGGTATATATAAAGAGAAAAGTAAAAATATATATATATAAGACAACCATATGCTTTGGAAAATTTTGCTCCTCTGAATGCCCAAGGTGGAGAGAATTCATTTGAGTCAGTTAGAAGATAGAATATCCTGAGAGTCTGCAAGGAATGCTGTCCTTATTATTTGCTGACACCATGCAGTCTAAATCATGTTGCCAGTCAGGGGATATATACTAGCAAGGAGCTTTATGTGAAGTAACTGGGCTTCGTTGCAGAGCTAAAATTAGAGAAAGAAAATTCCTATGAGTAAATGTTTCAAGACTTTTTGTTGTTGTGTTAGTTTCCTAGTGCTGCTGTACTGTAACAATAAACTACATTAACTTACAGTACTAGAAGTCAAAGGCTGAAATAGATCTCAGTGGGTAAAAATCAAGATGTCACCAGGGCTGTATTCTTTCTGGAGGCTTTAGGGGAGAACTGCTTCCCTTGCCTTTTCAGCTTCTACAGACTGCCTGCATTCTTCTGCTTGTGGCCCCTTCTTCTGCTTCAAAGCTAGCAACATGCATTTTCAAATCCCTGGACATCCAGAGGAGTAAAATTTTCCAAAGCATATAGTTGTATTATATTTTCAAATCTCTCTCTGACCTCTGCCTCCATCTTCCATATTTAAAGGACCCTTGTTATTACTTCAGCCCCACTCGGAGAATCCAGAATAACCTATTTTAAGATGTGTTGATTAGCAACCTTAATTCTATCTGAAACTTCAGTTCATGCCTGCTATGTAACATATTCACTGATTCCAGGTATTAAGATGTGGACGTCTTTAGTCTACCTACCACAATTGTCATTATCAAATTGGTTTTGAAATACACTTGGCCTTCAGTATCCACAGGCTCTGCAGGGCCGACTGTAGGACTTGAGCATCTGCGGATTTCGGTATCCGCAGGGTTCCTGCCTGGATCAAATCTCCCAAGGATACTAAGGGACGATGGTAATGTATTTTTTTGCTGCCTTGTATCTTTGTTCAGTGCTACTTTAACTCCTTCAATCCACAACTACTCATCGACTCTTCCTATGTAACACTCCACTGGGTGAGAAGTTATTCAAGAGATTAAAGCATAGTCCCTACCCTATATAGGTATTGACACAGCAGTTCTACCTCTTTGAGGTGTTTGGATGTATGCAGGGAGCTTTTTAATTACCACAGTGATAGAGGGAGCACAACTGGCATTTTGTGCATAGGGCCAGGGATGCTAGATATCTTGCATTGCATGGAAATTTCCTCAGACTGAAGAATTATCCCATGTCTCACTTGATTTTCAAATGTCCAGTGGGGCTATCATGTATGTAAAAGCTCTGTTTATAATTATTTGAACCTGGAACTGAATTCTTATTTACATCAAAACTCACAGTATTTTTGTAAGGCATACATAATTTACTAATTACATATATTTTCCATATGGTATACTGAATTGTGTTAATTGAAAGATAAATGTACTTTGCTTTGGTGAGGCATGGTGGCTCATGCCTATAATCCTAGCACTCTGGGAGGCCAAGGTGGGACAATTGCTTGAGCTCAGGAGTTCGAGACCAGCCTGAGCAAGAGTGAGACCCCATCTCTACTAAAAATAGAAAAAATTAGCCAGGCGTGGTGGTGTGCACCTGTAGTCCCAGCTACTCAGGAGGCTGAGGCAGGAGGATCCCTTGAGCCCAGGAGTCTGAGGTTGCAGTGAGCTAGACTGATGCCATAGCACTCTACTCAGGCCAACAGAGTGAGACTCTGTCTCAAAAAACAAATTTACTTTGTTTCATTTGGAACTCTATCAAGACTTATTTATTATTTTATAAAATTATATCAACAGTGACTGAGCTCCTGATATACAAGTTCCAAGAGGCCACACTTGTATCAGTCACCATCAGAGCAGCCCTATTTATGGGGATTATGCAGGTGCCAGCATCTGACCACTGCCTTATGGCTTCACTGTGGTCATTTCCAAGCACTTGTACCTGGAAACATGCATTACTATTAATGGTTTATTATCAAATTCTTTCTTTTTATTTCTCCTTTATATGTTATAGTCTGTACATTCTATTAGCTATTTTAGTATTATATACTTGGTTAGGTCATATTGTCTAGGGACTTTATTTCAGTAGTAGACAGGAGTGTTGGGACTGATAGGGCAGAAACAGCTGCTCTGGGCCTTTTCTGATAGCAGCACACTCCAGCCTCCAAGGGCACTCAAGGATCCTCGACGCTCACCATCTCTGAGAAGTGCACAATTGAGTCAGGCCACCAGGTGGATGGCAAGCTCTTATATTCACCCAGATTGTCATCTTTTGAATTAATCAGTTGGATACTTTGGGTTTTCTTCTTAGGACTGGCTCTCTCACACAGCTCTCTGCCCTCTGCTTAAGAGGAACCCTGCTCCAGTTGGCCAAGAGAAACAGGTGGGATCCAGGGGGCAGAGGCAAGACTACGCGGGCTGAGATCCCTTCTGCCCTATGCCTGTGGGAGAAACAGTTTTGTCCCTCTTTGGCTGGTCTCTCAGTGGCTCTTCTTCATCAGTGTGGCCAAAATTAGGACAAAAGTCCTGGATAAAGTAGCCAAAGAAGAAACACAGGCTGCCTCACAGTGCCTAAGAGACACAGATAGAAGACCATCTAGTGTGGGGAGGTCACCATCTTGGTAATTACCAAGGAGACATTTGTCCTGGTGTGTCCCCTTTCACAGATATCTGCCAAAACAGGGCAGAGATGGCTGCCAAGAAAGGAGACTGCTGGTACAGCACTTGGTGATTCTGGACTCAGGTTAAGATCCACTAAGAGACAAAACTAGCATCTGCTGTGACTTTGTTGAGTTAACCCCTTATCATTGAATACATGCCCTTAGTCATTGGAATTCCTCCCTCCTAGCTACACCTGCTGCTTCCCTCCAGCCTAAAACTGCTGCCCTGTCACTGTTCTGTTTATAATTGCCATCCAGCCTGACCCTGAGGCCCCTGGGCCCCCTTGCTCCCCCATAAGGGTTATATCTGCATATTCTGGATCCAGTGATCTAACCACGTGTTGTTTCAGGTGAGCTAGCCTTGACAAAACATACTGACATGCCAATCACGTGTTACAACACCAGACTCACAGACATTTTTGCAGACACTGGGCCACTTCTGCTCTTATCCTGTCCTCCAACACTTCCAGCCTGCGGGCACACCAACACTCAAAGACCACAGAGTGCAGCTGGAGTCTGGCTTAGATGTCCTGTGTCCTGAACTCACTGCTAAACATTCCTGGGGCCAATAAATGGGATTCAGGACTTTCTTGTGATGAGGTCATGATGTAGGTCCATGAATGTCTGGCCTTTGAGGGTAGGGTCTGCCCATGACCCACCCATACAATTTTATGAAACTTTTATGTATTGTGAATTTTCAAGAGAAGAGCTTTCATTATTTTCACAAAGGGATCTGTTGCCCCAAAAGATTTAGAACCACTGCAGTTTACTTGATAAGATGTGCCTATTCTTTTGGACTTCAGATGAGACTTGATTTCCAGTTTCAAAAGGAAATATACAATGTCATCAAACCCCTAGGAAGGTGTTTCTGAATCTATGACATCATTTCCATGTAACTCACCTTGCCAAGTCATTAAGATCCAACCGACCATCTTTATTTTTATCAAAGATCTTCATCTGAAATGTAGAAGGAGAAATGGTTGTAAGAAATGCTTGTAAAAGAAATTCATTTTGAAAGTTATTAAAGCACTTTTCTATTTTGCCCTTCTGATTACATATTTGCCAAAATTGGCTGAGGAACCCATCTGCCTGGGGGAAAATTAGTATGTGCTACAGAAGGAATTGCATATCAGCTTCTGTGTCAGGATGAGTCATAGTAACTAAACCTCCTAAATCTCAGTGGCTTAACATAACACAAGTTTATTTCTCACTCATATTATATGAGAATCAAGGGTTGGCTGGAAGTTCTACTCTATGTTGTCTACACTCCAGGACATGGAGTGACAAAGTAGCTACTATCTGGCAACATTCCTGGTTGCCATGGCAGAAAGAGAGAATAGCAAATCACTTACTGATTAAAATTTTATTGTCCAAAGCATGTCCCTGGCCACACCTAATTTCAAAGGGACAAAGCAGTGCAATCCTACCATCTGCTTGGGAGGAAAACTAATTATTTGGTGGATATCAGTAAAGACTACCACAGTATATGACAGATAAAATAGGATTTACTTAACAATTATAAGCTTGAAATCTGGATTCTTGCTTTGAGTCAGAGTTTTCTAAAATTATTTTATAGCATATCAACAACCAAGTGTGGACAGCTCATATCATAGAGTAAGTAATCTTCATAGAGTATAGAAGAATCTCATTTTTATATAAACAAAAGAGGTTGAGGCTGAACCTTTCTTTCCATAGAGAGACTTAGCATTGTACAAAGAAACTATTTACATTATTAGATCAGACTAAACTTTAAACAAGACAATACTAAAAATTAAAAATTTCTCCACTAACCACATATCAGGAAGACCAGACTGATCTAGGCAAGATAGAGGAGACACATTTCTTTGCACATCTGAGTTGAAATGTGCATGAATTTTGTGACTTCACAACATTTTACTGCTGCAGAATATCTCTAAAGATATCTATGTAAGGAGGCTGCACAAAGAAACAGAGTGAGATAATCTGAAAATATATCCAACAGATTTTTGCATTAAAAAATACATTAGTCCCCACATCTTCCTCCCTCTCCAAATCCAGTTTATTTTTAATATTTAAAATGAATTTGAAAGCCCATACTCCTCAAACTTTGGCACCAAAAATGTGTATTACAGAACCTATTAAAACACAGGTTATATTTTTACACATTTGGATATATTACATGTCCAATTATGCCCCTTAAATATAAACACTATACAGTATCCAGTAAAAGCATGATATTAACAGCAACACACTTTGCTAAAGGATGAGCCATGAGTTATTTTCTGTGACACCATTAGTATGAGAGGTTCTATCTTAATAGAAAGCTACATTAGCTTGAGCTCTAAGCCCCCAGTAGAAACTCACCTTAAAAGACACGGGCACAACTCCGTTGCCCTGCAAACATACTCAAAATGGGGGGAATAAAAGTCCTTTGCTCAAAATTGGCTTGGGGAAGCACTAAACACCAATGTGATAAATTATGCTTCTACTCATCAGAAAATTGGCTATGTGGTTTACTTAAAAATAAGAATCAGAAAAAAATTGTTTAATTTTCATATTCCTGTGTGTGTACATGTGGGGATGAACAGTACACATAAGTAGACAGACTCCTTGTATCTGCTCTTCTACTTCCTTAGGGCCTCTGTAACTATAAGTTACAATCTTCATAATGAGGGAAGCTTGGAACATGCCTGTTGCACCAGACTAGAAATCAGACCTTGTGTGACATTAGGACATTATACTTCTTTGCAAGTTTAACCTTTGGTGAATTCTGAACGTTTGACATATTTATTTGGGACATAATGGCTTCTTAATCTTAAAAAGTATATTAATGACCATTTGTGAGAAATATATGTTATTTCTTTAATCATCACAACATCCTTATAAGGTAAGAAATATTATCTGTGTGTCATAAATGAGGAAACTGACATTTAGAAAGATTAAAGTAGGTTGTCTAAGAAGCAAGATTTTAATCTAAGCGTATCTGTCACGAGAGCTCTTTCCATAAAACCAGGCTCTTAGCTTTGTAAAGTGTGGGTATCTCATCATGAATTTAGTTTGCTTCACGTTTAGTTCTGAAATAAAACATCTGGTACCATAGATTATGCTAGAAATGTGGTATTTACCAGTTCTAATTGCCTCTCTTTCCCTGGGAAAGCCTACCCCCACCCTGGCGCCACCCCACCCCACTCAATGGCCTGAATTTCCCTAAAGAAATGGAAATTTCATGATAGTTGAGTCAATTCTAAGGCTGTCAATTTTCACTTCATTCACTAGATTCATGCTCATATAGTCCCTTTCTGTACGTTTTCCCTACCTATGAATATAAAGCAAGAAATACAGGCCTGGTGCAGAGAGACAACTGCTCCAGGTGGCGAGTTAGGCACCGCAGGGTGGTGACAGCCACGAGCCCTGAGGGTGTGCCCTGCTGCTGGCCTCCTGTGCCCCTGGCTCCGTGCCCTGCTGCTGCATGCTGGGTCAGAACGTTCCCAAGTTCCTGGAACCAAGGGTTCACTGCCCTGTGGCGGCAGTACCTGAATCTCTACAGCAAACATGTTCTGACCGAAGGCATAGTACACGGGGAGGTGACCCTTGCCCAGAAGCATTCAAGTGGAGATACACATCCAAGTGAGTCCAAGAAGCTCAGAAAAACAGTTTAGTCAGAGGTATAAATTGGGAGTCTTCAACCTTTAGCTGATATTTAAAACCATGAGACTGACTGAGATCACTAATAGAGTGAAAACAGACATAGACATCAGGACTGAGCCCAGACATGTTTCAGGTTGGCCTGGATCAGAGAGGTGAATGCTTAGGCCTAGGGAAGGAAGCAGAGACCAGGAGGCCAGCTGCTTTAATCCAGGCATAAAAGGTGACAACTAAGACCAGGATAGAGGATGGGGACAAGCTTAACCTCATATAATTCTCTTTGTCTGCCATGGTCTCAGATTTTAATCTGTTGTTTATAACAGCTCAGTTTCATGCTCTAGTTTGGTACATGAGCTTAATATCTCCCAGAGGTATTAGCTTAATTTAACAAAACTAAATATTATCTAACAATATCCTCTCCAGACAGCTCATCCTTCCCCCTGCCTGGTGTTGACAGCACCTCTTGATTCAGTATCATCGTTGGATTTTATTAATAGGCTGTTTCCTTCTTTGTCCAGAACATTAATTAGGAATCGGGACAAGGTGTGCAGACCTTAGCTTTTCTCTTCTGATTGGCCATTCTGCCTCGACTAATTTATTAGTCATGCTTCAGCCAGTTTTCAAATGTGCCAATTCTTATTCAGGTCGATTTGAATTCATTTAACTGGTTACATCTCTTAAGTGAAGCATTTGATGCTAAACCTCAGAACTAAATCTTTAAGGTAGTGTTGCCATGACGGTGAGTATTACTCAATAAAAATCCATTAAAGCAGTAATAATGTGATTTCACACTTGATGTATCACTTAAAGTTCCGGATGCTGAAGCTTTTTTTTTTAGAAAGTTGAGTTTCTAAAAGTTAGTACACCCAGATGTCTCTAGGGAAATGTAAAGTCTTGTAAAAAATCAATTGTCCAGTTCCAAAATCCGTTTATTAGAAAGTATAAGTCAACTCTATAACTTAGGGAAGAAAAATGAAATAGATTGGCCAAAATCATTAACTTCTTTAGTCTTCTGATCAAACTCAGATCTTTGGGTGGAAACTTTTTCACCAGATTTCTCCACACTTGGCTATCACCTCAGTGATAAAGAATCAATGAGGGACCATTTAGAGTTGGATCTATCATGGGCCTATCTCCATGGGACAACTTAAAACAAAAAAGGGTACTTAACTGCAGCATACATGAGCAGACGAGCCACAGGCTTTAACCATGAAACAGACACAGAATAACAGGATAGGGTTGGCCAATGGACAATCTCAACCTAGGTACTTAAAATTTGAGTAAGATCAATCTGATTTCCATCAGCTACTTGATAGGACTCTAAGTTTATGGATCTAAGCTCAAAGCCATTAAAAATTGTACATTGTCAGATTTTCTTGAGTTCAGGGCATCCCATTGTAAGACGCTGTCAACCTGAAGGTTTTTAAACTTAAATGTGAAGGCTGCGAAGAGAAGAGCTCTGGGCAAGGAGGGCTGCTGTCGGGTGTGTGATGTGCAGCATCTCTTCCAGCCAAGTAGCTACTTGTCTCCTCCCTGCTCCTAGCCCTGGATGGGGTTGTTTGGGTCAGGTGACCCCTGGGGCTTTACGCAGCCACAATTCACTCTTCTTCCTCTTTTCCCTTCCCCAGTTTAATTGGTGTTCCTCTCTCCTCTAGAACAGTTTTGTGGAATTCTTTCCTATTTCCTATTGTCCTTTATTAATTCATTTCCTACTTGGTGTTTAATAAGGTGTCAATTCTTAGGATTAGTTAGAAGCTTCACAGGGGATGGGGGACAGGATGCTGTGAGTCATGTTGAGATACTACCCTCAGCCCAGAGGGAGGGAGCACCTCAGACTCCACTTTAGAAAATGACCATGGTGATCTGAATTCTGAATCCACAGGGACTTGCCCTCACTTGTCCTGCTCTGGTGATGCTTTCTGAATTTGCTTTGGTCTGTCTTCCCTGCTGCCTCTGGCTCTAGCCCTCGCTCCAGATCTGGTTCCTGGTTTTCCTGCTCCTCCTACCACTAATCCTCAGCTTGGGCCTTTAGTCTCATCTGCCTCTGCCCTCTGGGCTCAGCGTGGCTCATGCCCACTACCTGGCTGGGATCCTTCTGGCTGAGACTCTACACTGAAACCCCAGTGAGAGCCATGAAGGAGAGGGCTCAGCACTGCCTGGCACCCTTTCTGGCTCTGCCCTGCAGGGTCTCCTTTAATGGGAAAAAAAAGAAAAGGAGAATGTCAGAATTAAGGCTCTGCTTGGGGAAGGTTGGGTCTGTGCAAAATGCTAAAATGTGTAATATGCAACCTTCCAGGCAGCCCGAGAGAGCAATAGCCTTCGTAGGAGTGCAGGCTCGTGAGGAATATAGACAAGGGAGGTAAAAGGTCATAAGGACAAATGTTACTTATTTTTTATGGTTTGATCATAGCTGGCTACTAGATAACAACTGAAATTTCAGTTTAATTTGCATTAAGTAGCCCACATGTGCCGGGCCCATGTGAGGGCTGGGCCATGGAGATATGATGCTGTCCTTGTCCTTGAGGAGTCAGTCACAGGCTAGTGGGGTACAAGATCAATAAACAGGTGATGTCAGTGTCATCCTTGACTCCCACCTGATTCATCAGGAAATCCTATCAATTCCATCTTCAAAACATATTTAGTTCTCACCTCTTCTGCTACCCCACCCAAGTCTAAGCCACCAACCTCTCACCTGGAGAGCAGCAGCAGCCTCTTGCTAGATCTTCCTGATTCTGTCCTTGCCCATTTCGAGCTCTTCTCAACACAGTGGCCAGATCACAACATCTTCTGCTTCAAACCCTCAAGTAGCTTCCCATCTCACTCAGACTAAACCCCAAGTCTTCACAACAGCCTAAAAATCCCAAGATGGTCTGGGCCCTGTTTAATTTCATCATGGCCTCCTCCGCTCCTGCCACGCTGGTCTCTCCCTGTTCTTAAAGATCCCAGGCACACTGCTGCCCTAGGGGCCCCGCACTTGCTGTATTCTCAGTCCTTCTTCACTTCTCACCTTCTCAAAGGGCCACCTTAGCCACCCTACTGAAAATCAGCCCTTCTCCCTAGTCCCCACCCCAGCCGGTCCAGCTCAATTGTTGCATTTTCCCATAACACTCAGCACCCTCTATTATGCAATATCATTTATTATTTATTACATTTATTGTTTATTGTCAGTCCCTCCTTTGTCTGTTTTTCTCACTGTTGGATCCTCAGTGACTAGAATAATGCCTGGGGCATAGCAGGTATTTCATGAATATTTGTGGAATGAATTAAATAAATGACTATGATGTTAAGAGGGTGATATGTGCAAGGCACTAAAGGGACACAGAGAAGGGTTCACTGTGGAGGAAGGTTAGGGAAGATTTTTTTAGGGCAAGATGATATCTGCTGAATCTTGAAGTAAGAACCAGGTTAAGAAAAGTAGGGAAAAAATAACTGAGCTATATTAAGAAGTCAAAAAGTAGTGGTTTAGTATGGTTAGTTGGAGATGGTGGGGGAAGCCCCTTTGAGTTAAAGGTATTCAAAGAAATTCTGGCAACATGCTGGAGATTCTAAATGCAAATATATTCATTAAGTAATTCATGTTTTATAAGTCAATAAAATCAAGATAACAAATAGCCAGTGCTACCATTCTGTTAAATCAATGTTAAAAAATATGCTCAACTAGAAAAATCACCTCCTTGTTTTGCCCTTAGACGGCTTCAGTCTAATTTCTTTTTTCATATTACTTATTCTATTAGAGGGTTTCACTGGAGCTGAGGCCAAAAGGAAGCTAGAGATTTTCCTGTAGCTGGGAAACTGCTGCCCACTGCTGGGGGATTTCCCACTATACCCTTTAGTGCTAAGCACATATTTACTCAGGATTTCAAACATCATTTTGCATGCTATTAAAACAAGTCAACAAGAGTAAGAACCCAAATTATTTCCTTAATTGAGATCCTGTCCTGGGATTTGACTCTCTCCGTGGCATGGGTTTTTCTCCTGCCCAGGCCATTTACAAGGAGTGCTCATGCCGAGAGCACTTGTCTTTCCTCCCAGCACAGAGTCACTTGGCTGGGGCCAGCAGAGTGGTTGGAGTCCAGAGTGAGAGCTAAGAAGGGTTTCGGGCTGAGAACAAGGAGAGCTCAGTCTCCAGTTTAACTGGTGCTTTTGGCTGGGCAACAACTTTTCTTAGTTATCTGATCTTTAAAATGAGTTTAAGAATTCAACTTGGTGATGACTTAGTCACTTACCCTTTCTAAGCCTTAGTCATTAGATATATAAAATAGCATGAACAATGCCAACACTGTAGAGTTGTTAGAAATAATACAGTATTTGGAAACATCAATTAAAGGCCTAAATAGATCGACCTAGTGGTATACATATTAATGGGAACTCACAGACTTCTCAGTGATATATCCTCAACTAGTCACCACAAGGTACAGTGTAGAGATTCTGCTCAAGAACTCTTTCTGTAATAAAAGTAACACTCCTACAAGTAATTAAGACTTTATTAGCAAATTCTTTGTTTACTAAATAAGAGTTTGATGGGAATGAAGCACATACCTGGGAGGTAGAGGGAGGCAAAAGGTAGAAGAGTCAGATCCCATGCAATACAAAGTGTTGACTAGTACTGAGAGAAATGCATCAAGGTAGAAACAGAATATGAAGATGAGTTCACCGAAGACAATTTCTCCTACTTCCCCATTTTCCAGGGAGTTTGACACTAAAATAGTCTCAAGGTCAATCGTGACAAGGATGCCATGAGGGGAATGTGAAATAATAAGGACCATAACAACTACTGCAATAAGAGCTAACGGGTGTTGAGCCCTCGTTGTGTTCTAGAGTCGATCTTGACAGTATGCAAAGTATTTCACGTGCATCAACTCACTTTGCCCTCACAGTAATTAGGTACCATTAATTAATCTCCATTTTACAGAAGAAATAAAGTCAAGAAACTTGACAGTTTTTGCTAGGTTATAGCTAGTAAGTAGCAGAGGTGGGACATACACCCTCCATCTAACTGACTCCCGCCCTGCATTAAGTCAACACACTGAATGAATAGAATCATCCACCGTGGTGAGGGGAAGCTTCCATCTGTTGGTCCCGATTACCTAGGACCATGTTTACTTGTTTCTATGTGACTCTGATTAACATTTAGGTTATTGGCCTGTGCTTGGAAACCTAATGTTGACTGGACTTTCCAGGTCTCCCCATGGCCAGGTGAACAGCTTTCTCTCTTAAATACATGCAATCTAGTCCCAAGAGAGTCTAAAACAGCTCAATTTTAGCCAGTGTTTTTCAGAGTCGAGGTTTGTTTCATGCATTCATTTAGTCTGCAAACATTTCTCAAGGACTTACTCTGTGCCAGACACTATTTCTGGGCCCTGGGAGGCAGTGGAGAAGCTGCCCTTGTGGAGATTGCACTACTCATTACTTACCATGGTGCCAGTGTATTCTTCCAGTTTGGCCTCCGAAATGGCCTTTTTGTGGTGGAGGAAGAGGTCTCGGAGGAAGTTCTGTGGAACCAAGAGAAGAGTCATGTTTTATATAGTGAGAAAATAAACTGCAAATGTCTCAAGAGACCTTATTTTAAGGATTGTGGTTGTTTGTCTCAAGGAGGAAATAAAATGCTTTTAGCAAGCAATAAATCCAAGAATGGAGGGCCGTCACTGTTTATAGGGAGCTCATGGAACCCAGGAAATAGCTCCAGGCATCAAAAAAAGTAAATGCTCAATTATGCCTCTTTCCTGGAGAGGGCAATGTGACCTGCACTTTCTAAACCTTTTAAATATAAATACATCTTTTTAAAGTAACAAATTCAAATCCATGTTTCTTGGCCCCACGGAAATCAAACCCATGATACACATATATCAAATTCTCAATGATGAACAAATCCTCCCTTTATCCATTGACAATTCCCAGTGACACTTACACAAAGTTCAGCAGCTGATATAAAGCCACTACTGTCAGCATCATATTTGCGCCAAATCTGAAATAGCAAAAGTCATTAATCCGTTTATCTTCAAACAATTTGGAATTGATTTATGCTAGTGTCTACTATGGTTCAGCATCTGAAAACAATATTTAATTGGATACAAATAAGACTTTTCATAGGAAATTTTAGGCTTTCTTGGTGACAGCAATTGTTCGGGCAGAACTCACAGGAAATGGATTGCTGCAGTCACTTGGAGCCACTTAAAAGGACCACAATGTTTTCATTGAAAGGGTTCTTTGGGAATGCTCAAAATGGAAAGATAATAAGGGATGGACTTCAATTTGAGGCAATTTGGCAAACTAAGAAAACTTCTCTGTACTAAATATCTTAAAATGCAGGATACTATAAAAGCACTTCTTTAAATATATATTAATAGCTGAACTGGCAAGAAAGTGAGAGGACTTCTAAGAGACCCAATATGATAGGAAAGCACAAACCTGAGAGATAATGTAGGAAACTAAAGCCTGTCCCAGGTGTATCTGCTGATCTCTGGCAACATAGCCTGCAGCTTTATCAGAAAACTGCACATGTGGCAGACAGGAGACAAATTCTGGGACCCAGGCAAAGTGGGAAATCAGATTGAGGTACCTGTTTAAAACTAAAACTCCAAATAGCAACACCTTAGTGAAAGGATGAACTTTTAAAAAATTACACTGCAGAGAAGTTCACAAAGGAAACTTGCCTGCGGAAAGGATAAAATACCTCTGATAATTCCCAGTGGCATGCCATCCCTCTCAGTGATTTGAGGCCAGCATTTATCCAGCCAAAGATGCAATTACTGAACTGAAAGACAGAACAGCTGAAAATGTAGAAGGAAAGCACTGAACTGCATTCTTTAATAAATGCTGTTACTCTGACCACCTCTGATTATTCCATGGACAAACCTCACTTCAATTGGCAAGCTCCCTAACTCCTGTACAAAATGAAAAGTGCACTAAGTATTATTTTTTTTTTAGTTGACAGATTTTTCCATAGATTCTAAATAGGTTGCTTATGTTACCAACTATAGGGACCTTAATTCTAAACCACAATCAGAATTCTCAATGCCGATCATGCAGGGATAGTGGGAGGTGTTGACATTGATACTGATATTTAGTGAGAAGAATTCAGAAACATCATTCCTTTCAGTCTCAGTCATTCTCATCTGAATTTAGCCAAACTTACAAAATGAAAAAGATAAATGCGATTTATATTCTAACTTATTGTATGAATATACCAAAACTATGAGAATTTCAAATAATAAAAAATTTTACATGTTTTCTTAATGCTATTCTCCAATCAATTTCCATCTAAATTATTTTATAGTTTTACTATAGCTGAGCCATTGGAGGGCCAGAGATTTTTACATGAATATTCAGTAAGCCTAACTTTAAAGAATGAAGGCAAAGTAAAGAGACTTTCGGGCAAACAAAAGCAGAGTTTAGTACCAACAGACTGTTGGTAAAAGATATACTCTAGGACTGTGGTCCCAAACCCCTGGGCTTGGACCAACACCAGTCCATGGCCTGTTAAGAACAGGGCTGCACAGCAGGAGGTGATCAGCCAGGAAGGGAGAGAAGCTTCATTTATATTTACAGCCACTCCCCATTGCTCACATCACCACCTGAGCTCCGCCTCCTGTCAGATCAGCAGTGGCATTAGATTCTTATGGGAGCACAAACCAAAACAAGATTATGAGATTACAAAGTAGACTGGACATAAGCAACACACTTCAGGTGTCACTGTCTCCAGTTATCCCCAGACAGGACCATCTAGTTGCAGGAAAACAAGCTCGGGGCTGCCACTGAGTCTGCATTATGGTGAGTTGCATAATTATTTCATTATATATTACAATGTACTAATAATAGAAATAAAGTGCACAATAAATGTAATGCACTTGAATCATCCCGAAACCATCCCTTGCCCCGGTCCATAGAAAAATTGTCTTCCATGAAACCAGTCCTTGGTGCCAAAATGGTTGGGGACTGCTGCTCTAGGAAGAAGGAGGAACACAAAAGAGGAAATCTAAGATACAAAAAGGAATGGCAAGCAAAGACAATGGTGGCAACGTAACATGTGGTGACACATGGGGAAACTGAAACAAATCATGACTACATAAAATTTGTGGGGCTAAAGAAAACAAGATAGAACGAATATCCTAGACAATAATGGCACATGAGCCGGAAGGTGTGTGTTAAGAGTCATAGTGTGCTAACGTCCTGTGGTTCAGAGGAAAAGTAAAGACATTAACTTAGAATTTCTCAAAATATATAGAATATAATAGGTTATAACAAATTTAATTTTAAAAAGAGAATTCAAGAATCCACAATGATGTTTTTTTAAAAAATGGGTAGAGTAAGGGAAAGCTCTTCCTTACTGAATAGATTGATAAACCAGAAAGGAGGGGAAATGGAATACATTTTAAAAAGGAAAAAGATAAGAAGGCTCCTTAGTGCCATTTGCTTTTCCAGTTTTTCAAGATTATTCAATACTACCCAAGGCCTGACATTTTAATACTTTTTTTCTGATAATATTATAAAAGCAAATCTTTTGCATTGTAAAAAATTAATGAGATATAAAAACAAGAAATTTATAATCTCCAGAAATTCCTATCTCAGAGATAATCACTTATTGGTTCTCTGTGCTTGCTTTTCATCATATTTCCATAACACACACTACAAAACTGAATTGGAAGTCACATTGTACACTTTTGTGGTATGTTTATTATTTTCATTCAAGATGTTCTATGAGCATTTTTAAAGTTGGAAAATGGTTTTTTTTCCTGTAGTGAACCTCCAGTACCTAAAACAGCACCTGGCATGTTGCAGTGCTCATAAGAATTTGGGGAATTAATGGATTATATGAATGTGTCATAATTTAACTAACTTCTCCTTTATTATTAGACACTTATGTTATTTTCAGTTTTGACTAAAAGTAACACCACAACATTTAATGAACATCACTATACAGAAAACTTTTATCTATACCTCTGATTATATCCATAAGGTAGATTCCTGGAGAAGTGGCATATTAAGTCAAAGGGTAAAGATTTAAAAAAAAAACAAAAAACTCTGAGTAATAAAATTTTAAAGGATCTTTATTGAATTTTTGCAAAATTACTTTCATCGAATTATTCCATAGTGCATGCCCACCAAAAGGACATCAGCGACAATCTCCAGACCTCCTTGCTAGCACTGCACATTTTTGTTCATTCTTCAAAAATCTTTATCACTTTGATTGATAAAAAAAGTATTCTTTTAATTTGCATTTCTTGAGTTGCTGGCATATATTTATTGTCCATTCAAATTTCTTCTGTGAATTGCCTTGCATGTGCGTGCCCAATTTTATATGAAAGTACACAAAATAGCACAAAGGATGCTAAGTTATTATTGCCTAAGTGGGGACATGGTAACTATTTCAGGAGTGGAGTCCTGGATGCAGTGGCTGTCTTGAATTGGCTGCTCTGGCCTTAGAGAAACCCTGATCTGCCCTTCCCTGGTCATTTTTCACCAACAGAGTGGGAACACCTAGAGGCTGAGAGAGGGGTATCTCAGAGGGAAAGGGCTCAGAGGCCCATTGATTCTGCCTAAAGAGCTTTTAATCAAGCACAGTGATTGCAGATAGAAGGCCCATTGGCTGGATCAACAGGTTAATAAGTTATATTTTTACTGTACCATGTTTTCAAAACTAGAATTAGTTGCCCACACTTAAAAATAGGTAGATGTTGGTGTGGATGTGGTGAAAAAGAAACACTTATACACTTTCTTTGGGACTGTAAATTAGTACAACCTCTGTGGAAAACAGTATGAAGAGTCCTCAAAAAACTAAAAATAGAACTATTCAATCCAACAAGCTCACTACTGGGTATCTAGCCAAAGGAAAAGGTGTCGTTATATCAAAAAGATACCTGTACCAAATGTTTATTGCAGCATAATTCATAGTTGCAAAGATATGGAGTCAACCTAAGTGCCCACCAATTGATGAGTAGATAAAGAAATTGTGGTATACACACACACACACACACACACACCATGAAGTAATACTCAGTCATAAAAAGGAATGAAATAATGTCATTTGCAGCACCTTAGATGGAACTGGAGAACATTATCCTAAGTAAAGTATCTCAGGAATGGAAAAACAAACACCATATGTTTTCACTAATAAGTGGGAGCTAAACGATGAGTACACATGGTCATAAAGTGGTGTAAAGCACATTGGAAACTAAGAACGGGGGAAGGTGGGAGATGGATGAAGGATAAAAATTTACCTATTGGGTCCAATGCACACTATTCTGGTGCCAAGCACACTAAAAGCTCTGACTTCAACATTATATAATTTATTCATGTAACAAGAACACTCATATCCCCTAATGTTTTTAAATAAAAATAACTTTTAAAAAAAGTAAGTAGTTTCACATGGAGTCTAGATTTCTTAAAAAATTCTCAAAAGGCAACAGTTCGGTGAAGTTCCACAGGGCTATCAGCCCCCACCTCTACCCCCAACCCCCTCCCATTCCAATTTTCAGCATACTTGCCTGGGCCTTTGTCTAAGGCTTCCTCTGTCTGCCCAGGAGCAGCCCAGGCCAGCACTAAGAATACTGGGGCTTGGAGCCAAAGTCCTGGCTCATTACTAAGGATTTATTTGCTTGGTCTTTTCACCTGTGCTCAGCTCTCCCTGGAGAACTGGGTGGGAGTGCTGACAGCAACAACAGGTGGCTAAGATCCTGGCCTCCTCTCAACCCTCTGTCTCCATAGAGACACAAGCAAATACTCACCTGCATAAACTCCACACTGCTGTCCAACGGGGTTTCCCGGCGAAAGAGCAGAAGAAAGTTTTCATCCTCAGACAAGAACATAACGGCAAGCTAAAGGAACAGGAAGACTAGCAGTCAGGGGTGCTGGCCAGGGTCCATTTAAGGAGTATTCCCTGGGTAAAAGGTATGGTGGTACATATTATAGGGTAGAAGGGCTCAGATCTCTTCATCTGGAGAGCCTAGCTTGCAGTTCTGTGCTCTTAAATGCCATTCTTTGATTCACCGATTCTTTCAAAAAGTATCACATTCCTGCTAGGTATAAAACATTATGAATATCTGCCTTCCATGAGCTTACAACCCAAAATAATGATGATAATAATATTAATAGGAATAATAAATTTGTTAAGTACTTAATATGTTCTAGGCACTATTCTTAGAACTTTCAACATTAAATGAATTTGATTATTCAATGATAGAAAATAAAAATAGCAAATAATGCTTACATATGCTAACCCATTTAATCCTAACAACCACCTATAGGGTACACAACATAACATTACTACTATTTTCTAGTTAAGGAAACTTATCTACACAGAAATAAGGAATTTGCCAAAGTTGTGCAATTAGCATATGGTGCAGCCAGGACCTCAGCTTGGCAATCTCAAGCCTGCACTTCTAGTTACCATGCTTTGCTGGTGAGATGCTATATAGACACAGTACTTCAGTGTCATATGCAAAAGCAACAATGACTGCTGTCTGGCTTGATTCTTGAGTGTTAGCTATGATTTATATTCTTTTACATTATTAATGTCTATATGATACTATTAATACAATAGTTGTTTCAAGTGCGACAGATTTAACCAATCAGCTTTCTATATAAGCACCAGTTTGACTGATTTACTTCACTCACTCCCATGAACAAAGGTAATATCTTCTTCCCCTACATGATTATAACGTTTATTTTAGCACATATGCAGGTTTGGCTAAGTTCGTTGCCAAATCTAGGGTATTGTGGTATATATTGTCTTCTTTCTGAGTTGTTCCCATAAACAATGGTCATTTTCTCTGTAACTGAGTAGTTCTCTCAGCGTCTTATACACTGCCACAGGATGAGTCCAGAGCAAATGCTCTTGGTGGGTTTTAGGCATGATTAGTTCACAATTCCCATCCACATTCTCCAATTGGCAGCTCAAGGATACATCACATCATGTTAATAAAAACTATCATATATGGAGTACCTACTACGTGGCAGGTAGCAATAAGGTACTTTTCATTTATCGTTTCATTAAATTCTCACACTAATTCTTCAGGATGAGTATAAACATCCCCCTTTTACCAATGAGAGACAGCACAATGCAATGTGTAAGTAATAGACTTTAAAGTGGATACAAAACTCCTTCTCCATTACTTATTAATTATGTGAGCTTGGGCAATGTAATTGGTATTTCCATTCTCTATTTCCTCATTTGGAAAATGAGGATAATAATATTGATATTCTAGTGCTGATGTAAAGGCTAAAAGTACAATGAGCCAATATTTATAAACTGTTTAGCTAAGTACCTGGTACACATTAAATAGTCAATAAATGATAACAGCCACATTGGTGAAGGTGATAAAATTGAGGCTCAGAGAAATTAAGTAACTTGCCCAAGCTTTCATATTCCACCATATTGACTTTATGTTTTTCTCACCAACCCACACAACGCCAATTAGAACTGGAAACTGCTCTTCAGAACTAAGCAGTGTTTTAGTGCCACCCATATAAGGGTGGCACAGGCTTAAAAAACCAATGAAAATGCCATTCACTTATGTCAGGTCGTTAGAACCCACTCTGTCTTCAATTTTGGATGGAATGGCACAGAGGAATCCTGGACAAATCAGATACACAGATAATCCCCAAACTTCACTTTGGCTTTTTGTTGTGGCCTTTTCCCCATCTTATATTTTGCTAGAGCATCTCAAATGTGTCAAGGTGGGCTGATTTTTGTGTCACAATTACCTGGATTTGGAATAAGTGAAATGGCCAGTGGCACAGCAGGAACTATAGGGGCAACGGAAGACCTTGCTGCTCCTTAGACTCACAGACTCATGAGGTTTTAAGGAGCCTTGGGAACAACCCAGTTCTGCACCTTCAGCTTCTCTACAAACAACAAGCTCAATGACACTTGTGTGCAGAGCTCCATGACAAAATGGCTGGCCAATTGCTCAGGAATGTCTACCTGCCATTAGTGAGATAACAGTACAGTTTTCAGTTATTTATTATGTTTCACTCATTCATTAATTAGGTCAAGAAATATTTCTTGAGCACCACTTTGTACTATGCTCTGTTCTAGGGACTGGAGAATACAACGTGAACATGTAGCCATGAATATTTTGCTTGGTGCACCTAGCTCAATGCTCAAACTTACTTTTCTGTTGATGGATACATGGATACTTTTACATCATTTATAATAAGAATTGTTGGCTATATATATAATTTTGCTTTTGAGTAAAAATTTTGGAAACAGTTACACTTACAAACCTAGAGTTTAATTTATTAGTTTTCTGAAAAGGCAACCTTCTGATGAACATGTCCACTTTTTATTAAGAGACATTTTGTTGCCATATTAACATAACTCCCTGAAGAAATTTCTCTATTTTTTTTTAATAATATTAACTGTCCACGTATGGTAGCATCAAGAGACTACCTCTTCAAGTGTCAGGTAATATGTCTAACAGGTAATTTTCATGAAGAAACAAACATTTTTGTTTCAGATTAGCTCATTTTTATGTACAAATTTATGCCTATAAGTGGGGCTACACTTAAACCACCACCATTTATTTGGCCACACGATGCTCAGAAAGTAACAGTTTCCTCATCAGCAAAATAGGGATAAGGTTTCATGCCTATCTTCTCAGCTACTGTGGGAGTATAATAGCAAAATATGTGTGGAAATCCTTTCTAAACTGTAAACATTTTTTGTAACTGGAAGGAGGAATGATCAGGTAGAACGTAGACCATCCAAGGCGCTACATGCTTAACACAGTTGCTTGCTTTAGTAGATACTCAGTAAAAGTGGGTTGAGTGGAAGTAAAGGTAGCTATTGTCTATTTTGCTTTTAAGGATCTTTAGGAATAGATCTGGAAACTGATACTGAAGTTTAAATTAATATATTGTCAGTTTTTCCTTGCATCAAGGTTCAATTTGAACAGAACACTGTACAAAGAGACAAATGTGGGATCAAGCGACTGAAAGGCCTCCATCATCTCAATTCCCCAATTATGAAATAGATACAAATACTGATTGACCTAGATAAAATGATGAAAGAATTGCATACTCTTTGTTATTAAGCAGATGAAAAAGGAGAGGTGATTACTTCAACAATGTTCCCTAGGCCAACTGCCTTGCAGGAAGTTCTAATTTCCCAAATGAAATGTAGGATTTTCATTGTCTTTCAAAAGAAATTACAGCCCAAGAAAGTAAAGTCAAGAAAAAAAAAAAAACAGTCAAGAAAGGTACAGCCACAAAAGATACAGTAATGAAAGGTACCTGTTTCATCTGTATGTGACCATCTTTAGAGACATGTTGGGTAGTCATAAATTGCTGTTTCACCTTCTGCACATTTTCTTCCATGACTGCATCCTACAATGGTCCAAATATAGCCACATTAAAGCCACTGGGATCCCAAAAATAGAGTTAGGATAACAAATATTCAAAGCACACAGCCTGATGATGTTATTCTAACCTGGAAAGCAGGTTCCTCGGCCATTTAAAGTGATCCTACCCTTTTGTAGAAGAGACAGCAGTATGGAGATTTCTTGAGCAACCAATCACTAATCAGAATCTTGACTAGGTAAAATTTATAGTTAGTTACTAAAATATTTATGAAAAGAAGCTTGGAGACTAGAGTGCTGAAAGAACAAATTTGAACATTATCAAATATTTGGTGGTGACAAAAGACTGCATTGTAATTAATCTACAGATGTTCTTCCCAAGAACTCAGAAATTTTAAAATTTTAACTGAAAAGTCAAGCTCTTCTGGGCCCAATTCTCTTAATAGTTTCTTGTATTCTCTGGGGAAACAATAATGAGAAGGGGGCAATAATTAAAAAGGAGACCAAAATAATAAAGTAATTGTTGAGTTACCAAAAATGGCACAACTCCTTTCCATGTATAACATTTCCTACACATTAAATTGTCTTCTTTAGTGGATTTCAGTGTTATTACAGGAAAGGTGACATATATAATCAACAATAAAGAATGAATCCTGAAGCAGCAGTTGAGAGGCATAGATGATCCCAAACAATACCTGATTCCAAGATTCCAGACTTGTTGGAATTCACACTAAAGTAATTCTCCCTAATAGTACCACACTATCCCTGGTCCCAAGCTCTCCAGCTGTGAGTTAGAAGGGCTGAAAAGAGATGACCCTGTTGATTGACTACCATCCCTGCTGGTGTTGGTAGGGGGGACTCTGAGCTTCCAGGAGACTCTCTGGACGCATCACTCATGCATGCACAAGCGGATCAGTTTTCTGGGTGGCCTTAGACTGACCCAGTTCTTCCCCCTTTCTCACTTGTAACTCTCAACCATAGCGTGTGCTGGGAATGCAACATCTTGAGATAAGGAAGAATTTGCTGGAACAATCAGGCTCTGTTTTAGCCCCTCCTAGGGCAAGATGTCCTAAAACATTTTAGCCCAGCAGCCCTTCGGTATAAAACCCAGGGAAGACTGCTTTCTGTCAAGCACCTATCATGTGCCACACACAGTTCTGGCCCCTGGTGACATGATGATCAGCAAAACTGTCATAGGCTGGTGGAAGACGTCTTTGTCCTGCCTTCCTTTCCACTGGGGTCTCTCCCTAATGGGCTACAAAAAAGGTGAATAAGTGTCAGAAAGGAAAATGTGGTGGAGAATTAATAGCGACCTACATCTAATTTACAAGAAAAAGAAAAAAGGGCAAGTAAATAAACATTTTTGGAGTGCAGCTTCTCATATGGAAATTCTACTTTACCACTGTCCTACCACTGTCTGGGGAAATGTGTTAGATTTTTTGCAGTCCTGACTTGGAGGGGCTGTCAGTCTTGCCCTTTCCTCCCTAGGCTGCCATCTCTTCAGTTGACCTTTTATATGTGGCAAATATTTTCCAGAGAGTAGTAAATCTAGTAGAAGAGGAACACAACTCTCTACCTTGTAGATCTTAACATATGAAAAGAAGAATATTCCAATTCATGATAATTTTATTTATTGATGCATAATAAATCAAAGTATATGCTTCCTTCAGATCAGTCTTGGTGATTTGGAAGCAAAAGACTAAAGAAGAAAAATAATCAGAGAATATTTAGCATCACTTTCTAAGGATCTGAGACACTGCCCTTTCATTTTACTGAAGAGGAAACAGACCAGAAGGGTGATGCAAATGGATATTGGCAGAACATGAAACCAACACTTCTATTATCTGGTATAGTGCACTTTCCACCACACCTTACTGTTGCTTCAGATGAGGCAGATGACACCTAGCAGAGTTACTAAAGTCCCACACTAAGTGGTTTGTAAATGAGATTGTTCAAACAAAATGCAGGGAGAGCTTGATCACTTGCTTTGGGATTTTTTCAGGATAGGTTTTGGCAATTAGTTATGTAAGAGGATGCTTTAAATATTACAAGACCCTGAAGGTTTGAAAGCCAGATCTTGGAGAGGTAAGGAGAACCATGGTCAGCAAGAGCAACTTTTGCTAGGAAAGTTCCAGGACATTATTGCAAGATCTCGACCTGTGACATTGGCATCCTATCTCACTAACTCATCGCAGGAGGAGGGTGCACAGCAAATGTTTGATTGTGGCTTATAATAGTGAGAAGAAAGATGCTCTGAGCTGAGATTATTTAAGCTATTGGATCATCTGGTTTTCCATACTTC
This sequence comes from Cheirogaleus major, assembly GCA_963574435.1. Taxonomy (NCBI): domain Eukaryota; kingdom Metazoa; phylum Chordata; class Mammalia; order Primates; family Cheirogaleidae; genus Cheirogaleus; species Cheirogaleus major. The sequence goes on from CAUYPO010133571.1 coordinate 38,660, forward strand.
CACTATTGGTGTGGATACCAGAAATACAGGGAATGGCCAAGTTTCATGTCAGTCAATGGTTTGCCTCTACCCTGTCCAACTATACACAAACTTTTGCTGGCAGTTATAAAAATGGAATTGTACCACCTTTTTTTTCCATTCATCACCTTTTTCTGGAGGGGTTTAGAATAAGATAAATGGATGAAGTGTAGGCGACAGAAAGAGACAAATGAATTAATGGCTTGTATAGTGCCCAAATGGATGCTAGATAGTGAAGAATGAACTTCACTTAGAATAAATTGCAGTGAAGGTGAATCACCTTGCAAAAAAGTAAAAGTTGTGTGAATAAGAACTAAAAATAGCATCTATGTGTATAGCTATTTTTTAAAAGTAAACCGAAACCACTAGCACTTGTGATTGAGAAGATATATCAATCAAGTGGATTTGTGTATTGTAGCAAGGCCATCTATTGTATCTATGGCTTTGGTCCTGTATTTAGAAACCCAAAATGATTAAAATAAGAGGACTTGGGCAGATTGACTCTGTTAACATCAACTGAATGTACTCACTTAATGATTATAAATGAGAAGTAGTCAAGGGCATAGTTTTTAAAAAATGAATACCCTCCTAAATGAACACACCAAATTGAAAACATGGAAAAAAAGACATTAGTGTTTTGGAACCAAAATTTTAAGTAAAGAAACGGGAGTAACACCTGGATCATTTGTCTAAGATTGAGCAAGTATATTGGGTTCCTGAGGTGATTGTCTATTGTATGCTGTCTACCTTTAAGTAGCCTTCTTCACCCATGAGGTGGTAAAAATGATTTAAGGCATCCTTCAAAAGCTAACCTGACTTGGAAAACTTGCTCTCATAAACTGGAAATCCCTTTAATAGATGTATTTATTTTTTAGATCTTAAAAGCATTTTAGTGTTTAAGAGAGTAAGCTTTAATTATGCTGTGTGGGATAATTCACTGGTTGACCTGAGGCAAAGAGGGTCAAGAATAAATGTGGGAAAAACTGAGGACCCAAGAAGACACCACATCACCATAGGAACAGAAAAGTGGATGCTTTTGCCACTAGAAAGCGCTTTTCACTTGTGTTCTCTCATTGGTCTTCATTGTAAAACAGGCAGATCAAAACATTATTATTCCCATTTTATGGATAAGAAAATTGAAATGCAGGGACTTCAAATGGGATATTGATATCACACAGCTATAGATGCAGAGCTAGGACATAAACATTGGATTTCTGTCCCCACATATAGTTCCCCTTTCCTCACAGCATGAGGCATCTTTGGAGTGGGCCTCCAAGATAAAGAGCTACATTTTTTTTTCCTGTGGAAGGTGAACAAGTACTTTGAGACTCCAGGATCTTCTGCTAACCAAGATTCCTCATGTGACACCCCACTAAACATAAAGAGATCAGCCTGTGTATTCTCAGCACCATGGATTGTGTGTTTGGTTTGGGTGTGCGTGCACCATACAGGAAAAGCATGATAGAGATCACTCAACAGGGTGGGCCTTCACTCCAAACTTTAGCTTGACCTTTTAGATTAAGAACTCTACTAGGACAGCAATCATTTCTTTATCTCTGGAACATAGGATCTGTTGAATATATAAATGATTCTTTATGGTGGGCTGGGCATTCCCAAAGGAAGTTAACTAACATAGGCCATGTTGGTGGAAAATTAAATTTTAAAGTAAATAAATGTGAAGCCAAAGAAGCAGTGGCCAGATTCTACATGCCACCTTTAGTTTGAGGACACAGAGCCTTGAATTCTGAATTCTCTCCTCTTAGACATCTAACCCCAAAGCCCATAACTATCCTTTGGACCTAAAGAAAAAGAGGCCAGGGCTCCTCAGTGGTAATTCCCCATATGTCCTTATCTGATGCCCTCAGCCTCAGCAGGGTACGCGTAATCTCCAAAACACTGAAAGAGGCCCGAGATGTGATATAATCTGTACAAGAGGGATGCGTACACTTAGAGCCTAATGCTCAGCAATGGACTGGCAAGATCTAGACCCTATCTAGAGGCCAATTCTCAGCATTGGAAAAGAAAAGGCTTGAAAGGAATAACAGAAATGGCAACAATGGCAGCTGATGGTTCCATGAAGTCACTCCCCTCAGAGGCTATAAGGAAAAGGTAACTATAAGCAGGCTGCCTCCTCTCTGAGATTGACCAGCAGGCAGCTTGCTGTTAGAAATGTCAAAACAGCTTCTTCTGAGATCTCTGTGACCTACTAATCAGCAGAGGAAAGTAGAGCTATTCAGGCCTCTGAAGAACAGCTTGCCATTCCTGAACTCCAGAGTGAGGGGCCGCCTGATTGTGGAGGCCTCCCTGCTGCTGGCTTCTGTACTCACTGGGCAGTACTGATCAAAAGCAGATGTCACAAACGAATGATGACTGTCCCTCAGCTGACGGGGCGTCCACTTTTGAAGTCCTGCCCTATGGTTACAGACTTACTTAGGGCCTACTTACTGCCCTTCAGGGGAAAAGCTTAAAATTAAAAATCATTTCTTTAATCATGGTTGTCAAGGTACCACGGATTGCCCAGCAAAGGCCCCTGCAACCGCACTCCACAGAGTAATGCCTCAGCATTTTGAACAGGAACCAATGGCAGATGACACCATTTCTGGTTAACAGTTTAAACTTATCATTCTGGCTTCAAAAGCTTTCTCTTAGGCAAGTGCTTGTGACAGGTGCCTGGGGCTGCTGCCACAGCTCAGTGGGACTGGCCTGGTTCTATCAGAATCCCCTCTCCAGCAGGCAGTCACTGTTCATGGACGGACAGAAGGTGAAAAGACATACAAACTGACTTAGGGTGCTTTTAAAATGCAAGATCTTTGGCAGACCCCAAATGTACTGAAATACTTATGGGATGGGACCCAGGGGCCTGCATTTTAACAAGTGTAGATAATTCTCAAGCACATCAAAATCTGATTTGCACTGGGCTAAAGATTCTGAAATCTTCCAACCCCTTTTCCAGCCACAGGGACACTTGCACTGAACATAGTTGCACAAGACACCAAGGAGTCATTTGTTGTCTCCTTTCCTCAAGGATCATGTTTTCCCTTGTGTAAGAGGGTTGATTCACAGGCCAGATCTGAGGGAGGGGCAGCTGTAGGGACAGCCAAGAGATGACATCCCTCTTTGCTCTCAGAATGGCAGCAATGCCTCTAAGTTTAGCCAAAGCCTCAGGTGAAGACAGCTCCTAGCGTCCTCAGCTTAGAGCAGAAGAGATCCTTGTGTTTGAGTAGCTGTTCACCCTAACTTCATGACTGTAAATGAGAAACTTCCAGTTTCAATACTGCTAGCAATTTCTCCTCTCCTTTTCTATAAATCACTAGAGCAAGGAGCCTTCTATTACAAAACGGTGTGAGAGTTAGGTGTGGTGGCTCATGCCTATAATCCCAGGACTTTGGGAAGCCAAGGTGGGAGGATTGCTTTGAACCCACAAGGTTGGGACCAGCCTGGGAAACATACCGGGACCCTGTCTCTACAAAAAATTTAAAAATAAAATTAGCTGGGCATGGTGATGCACACCTGTAGTCCCAATTACTCAGGAGGCTGAGATAGGAGGATGACTTCAGCCTGGGAGTTTGAAATTGCAGTGAGCTGTGATCACACCACTGTACTCTAGTCTGGGCAACAGAGCAAGATCATGTCTCTAAAATAAAATAAAAATAAAAAGGTGTGAAGTTCCAAGTCTCTGAGATATAGATTTTTAGAAGTTGACCATCCAGTTTATTCCAAGTTTTTGGATAGCTTTATCTTTAGCTTTTTTCTTTCCTCAAATACCCCTGTCCGTGGTTGATAAGATGGCATCTGACTCACGGGTTCCTGGACTGCCATGAGCCTTAGCATTTACAGATGTAAGCAGGAGCCCTGCAGGGACGACTGGAAGGGTTTCACTGTGGGCTGTTGGCATGTGACACTGGCCAGCAAAATTGAAGCAGAAGCCTCATATGGGGGAGGCTTACTCAGCTCTACTTGTAGTTGGTATAAGTGTAGAAATGAAGGATAAAGATAAGTATGTGCAAATGGTCTGACCAGAGGAAAGAAGGAGTTCATATCTCTGTCCTTCTCATCTGCCACTCTCTCATAGGCTGCATGGGGCAGGGGTTGGAGGGGACAGGCAGACAAAGAGCAATAAAAGGTACAGAGATAGAGAGAGAGAGATGAGAGACCAAAAAAGAGACAAAAATGAAGGGGAGGAGAAACTAGAAAGAGAAATGAAGGACAAAAAGAGAGATGAGACAGAGAGATAGGAAAGAGTTTTTTACTTTAAAAAAACTTAATGAGTCAACTTTAATAAGGAAAAATTATAGAGGGCTAAAACAAAAGGGTATAGGAACGGTTCAGCTTCTGTCACAAACACAAGTAGCCAGATGGATTTAGGTGAATATTCCGTACACACAGGCTTTGAAGAAGTGCATAAAAGACTGATTGCTAGGCCAGAAACAAGATGAAAAATCCACCAGGTTGCCAGGCCGCCAGGCCTATACCCCAGACACCAGAATAAACCACTGTCTTCACAGCACATTGGAGACAAGATTTTCCCCAGTGAACACTGTGATTCAGTTATAGTCTTCTTTCACTTATTGAAGGTTCTACACCATTTCACTGAGCAGACTTAATTTTTTACAAACTTTTTAAAAATATGGTGCAAAAAAGGAAAAGAAAACTAGGAGAGGACTGTGATATTTTTAGCTGTGGACAGTTACTGGGTCTGAAGGTGAGGCTTCCCAACTCAAGCAGAGAAGTCATCAGCAGATTTTATGCCTCTTTTGTCACCCATATCCTTAAAACAGGACAAGATGGGATGACCACAACAGGTAAGATCACCAAGGTCTCAAACAGCAGCTAAAATATGCCAGAACTCTCCACCCTGTCCAGGACCTATGTTCCATTCCCTCAACAACAAAAGGAACAAAAGGAAAGATAAATGAAAGACATGGGGAGAAGAAGGATCAAGAGAGAGCTTTGAGAAGAGACTGGAGATAGAAAGGAGAAACAAAGAGACAAAGAGATGGAGAAAGAGATGAGAAATAGACAAGTCAGAAAGAGACAAGAGAGATGAGAGATAGAGAGGTCAGAGAGAAAGGCAAGAGACAATGGGAGATGAGACACATGAAACATACAGATGGGAAACAAAAATGAGCAGAAAAAATGAAAGAGAGAGAAATGGAGAAAATGAGAAGCAGACAAAGAGGGAGACCAAGAGGTCTGTGTGGCTGATGGAAGCAGATGCCAGCCTCTTCTTTTCTGAGCTAACTTTCCCTGGCCCCCAAAACTCTCCCTCCTGTTCTCAGTAAAGAGCTCATAGTTCCTCTTCCTGAGCTCTTACATGAGAATGTGATGCACTTTAATATTCTTCCAGATAAACAACTGAAGTCTGAGGATAAACTGTCTCCATAATTCATTTAAATGCAACTGTCCCCAGAGTTAATTCCTCATTATGCATGTCCTAATGGAGTTTTCACCAAATTGAGACCCTTCCCAGGCTAGCCTCAGCTCATGTGTCTCTGCTTTTTCTCTGCTTTGGTACAGAGATCTTCAAGAGTTCATCTACATCTCTCAAGGCCAGATTTACCATCAGAAAGGGACATGGACACTGGATAGATTGGCTTACATTTATATCTGGGTTCTGAGTTTGTTGGTTATTTTCTGGTGTGTCATTCCCTGAGAAATCTGTAACCTCTTATAATAAAATGAACAATATAAAAAATGATTTTAAATGGTTTGTTTGTAGTTTGCTATCAAAGGAGTATTATATGTACTAAACACCCAGAATCTTAATGTGCTTAACATCTTTTCCACCTTTTTGAACAAAGTGGGCTATTTTATCTCTAGTTATAAACCAATTAACAGAGACATAACCAAGGAGACATTCAAAACAAAGTTGACTGAGTCCACAGTTAGGACCTCTGAGTGGATGACAGATGTTACACTGAAAGTCAGTGACCAGCATGTCTAATGCTACAGTTGTACTTTTTATAAAACCTGCCTAAATCCCTCCATGTTGCTGGGAGAGGAAGAAAAATTACATGCACACAAAGAAGAAAAGAGGTCAGATGGAATTAATAGGTACAAATCAACATAAAACTTGAATCCTTGTATTTTACTGAGAGACATAAATTAATGCTTAGTGTACAAGTACTTACATCAGTACCCAATTTCAAAAACATGTGGCGAAAGAAAGCATCAAGCTCCTTCTCGTCTATGTAACCCTTTTCTAAATGCAAAAAGATAAGCAAAAAATAATAGTCACTTATGTAGAATAACATATAACATTCAGTATTTATCTAAATTTTTTAACCTCATAATTTGCAAAATCATTGATCTTTGGACACTATTCTTTGTTCTTCCATAACTGCTAATATCTACCTCTAGAAGACATATATTTGAACAGTGAACATGTTTCAGAGTAAATGCTTTGTGCTGGATGTTTATATTAACATTTGGAAAAGGAAAACTATTAAGGACATAAATTTTAATAAACAAACATGAGCTTTACAATAAAATTTAACCCAAGGATTTCTGAAGTTTGGAAAAACTTAACAGGTACTTAAGTATTGAATCCTAGCTTTCAGAGTTAAAACATACCTTTTAGATATTTTCTTTATATTTCATTATTAATAAAAATAAAGCAAATGTTAAATAGTTCTATTTTATTTTTAAGTAGTTTTTTTGTGGGAGGGTCATTTTGAAAGTGGATAAAACTCATCCTCCCTTTGAGAGAGTGCAGGGGGGTGTACAACAAAGTCACTGAGTAAAAAGGAGTACTTTTAGGGAAGACTAACTTTAGGTAGCTGAGTCTCAGCCCACAAGCCTTGAATATACATAATCATATTTGCCATTATGTATATGGTATATATTTTAAAAGATCCTCATTTAGGATCTCTGAGTGAATGACACACATTACCCTGAAAGTCAGTGACCAGCACATCTAATGCTACAGCTGTGCTTTTTATTAAACCTGCCAACCCCTCCCCCCACACACACACACAAACAGAGATTGAGAAGAGGGACAAATCTCTTCTCCCACCCTGAATTTTAACAAGGTATTTAGATATGTAACACCAGTATACCATACATCTGTTGAGTATATTACATTAGGTATACTGTATTAACAATGCAAGTAGACGACTTTTCCTGCAGGAAAGAAGAAACTCTTGGTCCTTCCAGCAGTCTGGGAGCGGAGCTGCGTCTACACCTGAGTGTGCAGGTGGCTTGCTCTACTCACCATCGGCATCAAAGTGCTGCCAGACCTGCCAGAAGCCAGCGGCGTCCAAGCGCCTCCGAGTAGGTTCGCGGGCGCTGTCCATGGTATTGACCGCGAAGACCAGGAGCCAGAGCGCGAGGACCTAGACAACTTTGCTATCGACTTTTTAAAAAAGATAATTCCTGACTCCCTCGCCTGCTTCTTTCGCTCTCTGATCAGCTGTGAATACCTGTTGGCAGGGCGAGCGCAAGGGCGTCTGGCCCTGGCGTGGCTAAGCAGTCCCTCAGCTCTGACCGCGGGCTCTCAGCAAAACCAGCTGCACGATGCCCTCCCCGCTCCTGGCGCGTCGTCCCTGCCCCGCCCTGCGCGCTGTCCTGGCAGACCCGCAGGGGAGCTCCTGTCTGTCTCAGCGCTGTGGGGGACTCAGGAAGAAAGGAGCTGTCTCCGGGCGTCCACGGCTCACTGCCTTTGCCCTTTAACTTGTTTGTCAAACTCAAAGAAAACAATCCAACATTTGACTCACCTTCCAAACTTGTGTCTCAAGGGGTTTTCTAGGGAGAGCTGCCTCATTTACAAGGTTGGAAGAAGTGTCAGTGTTAGGGCCCTTTGGATCTGAAGATTTAGAAATGTCATGTGAGGGGAGGGAAGGTGGCAAGGGGTGATAGTGCTGGTGGTAAGAGGTTACTGTTAAGCGAGGAGTTAGTCAACAGTAAGGAGCCCTGATTGTATGTGACATGCACATTGCCGCACTATCATGCACTGTAAGGAACTTGCAACTAAATAGAGACACTGCAAGTCACTGTGGTTTAAAGTTGCATCATTAGGATGCTGAGGAATAATTAGCCAGGAAAAGAGAGTTTAGGGGGAAACATGGCTGACAGCAGAGTCCCTGGGTAGAAGGCTTAGATGATTAAGGACAAAGGATAAAAATCCTTTGGAGGAACACAGAGCTTTCTAATGATCAGGATTGTTCAAAATTCTACTGGATGCTTTGTAAAAGAGTGAACAAACTGCACTGAGGGCTTTTTACTACCGGCTTAGAACATTTTGTTGGGTAATCTACAGAAGGAGCTTGGATATTAGACAAGAAAGTTGGACCAGATACAGATCTTCTTCATGACACTCTGACTCTGATATTAGCATTCAAATTTATTTATAAAAAGCACACGTGCATAAGCCTTCTAAACTAGAGCAGTAAAAAGAACGTGGCACTCATGGTCAAATAGTCCTGATCAGGATCCCAGCTCCATTACTTACTAGCTTGTGACCTGCACCAATAGTTTTCATTTCTCTGAGCCTCAGTTTTCTTATCTATTAAATGAGAATTATAATATCTTCTTTGGAGGGTTGACATGAGAATTAGAGCCACACATAGTATTGCACAATGAATTGTAGCTGCCATGGTACTATAGGTGATGAGAGGTGGCTGTATTATAAAAAAGAATGGTTTAGAGAAAAGAAAGTCTAAGAAACTGTCATAGCAAAGAAAAACCTATTAAGACATGACAAATAAATGTAATGTTTTATCCTGTATGGGATTCTGGAACAATAAAAGGACTTTAGGTAAAGATTAAGAAATTTGAAAAAATTTGGACTTCAGTTAATAATAATGAAAAAAACGTTTAGAAGTAAACAACAGTGGGTTTAGGGCCCAGCTTTGCCTGTTATTAGCTGTATGATATTGGGAAAGTTACTCAGAAGAAGCCTCACTTTCTTTGGCTGTAAAATGGGAATAATAGTAGCATTTGCCGTGGATTATTGTCATAAACGTTAAAGGAAAAAATTCCTATATGCCTATTAGCACAGGATGCACAGTAAACACTCAATGTAAGTTTGCTAATAAAATGATAAATCTTCCACACATACATATTTGGTAGATGGTAAAATAAACTTCAGGATTTCTGAGGAATGTGTCTTAGGTTAAAAGAGAAAAAACAATATCATCACTGATGGAGAAAGGGCTGGCTACAAAAATTAGAGAAGAGCGTAGTGGGAGTAGAGGGAAAAGGGCTGAGTATCCATAGTTATCATAGGTGGCCCTGGGAAATTATGGGATACAATGTCAGACATCAGCCAGGAGTAGTAATCCATATGAACTCACCAGGTTGATGACTGATCTTATTTTCTGATAGTGAAAAAAGAAAAAACAAGGCAAATCTCAGAAGTAATAATCAAGATCTAATGTCAAGGACTGGTTAAATAAATGATGGTAAATCTCTCTGATGGGCTTTGCTGCATACAAAATCTTGATTTTGAAGCCTGATGGCACAGAAAAAAATCTCAGAACATAAAATTAAGATTAAAAATCAAGGGCTGGGCTCGGTGGCTCATGCCTGTAATCCTAGCACTCTGGGAGGCCGAGGCGGGCAGATCGCTCAAGGTCAGGAGTTCAAAACCAGCCTGATCAAGAATGAGACCCCGTCTCTACTAAAAATAGAAATAAATTAATTGGCCAACTAAAAATATACAGAAAAAATTAGCCGGGCATGGTGGCGCATGTCTGTAGTCCCAGCTACTCGGGAGGCTGAGGCAGAAGGAATGCTTGAGCCCAGGAGTTTGAGGTTGCTGTGAGCTAGGCTGATGCCACAGCACTCACTCTAGCCTGGGCAACAGAGTGAGACTCTGTCTCAAAAAAAAAAAAAAAAAATCAAGGCACCAAATTGCACGTGTAGTTATTATTCAATTCTAAAACATAAAATACACATTAAAAAATGAAAGACTATACACTAATGATGTTAATTATGTTTATCTCTGGAGTGGGGAAAAGAGAGACTCA
>CAUYPO010133572.1:0-29675 GCA_963574435.1 Cheirogaleus major
GAGATTGGAAACTTTAGGAAACCATGACTGCCACAGAGCTGAAGGAGCAGAGGGGGAAAGTGCTGTAGTAATCCAGATGCCAGGACCCTGTGCTCCCCGACATGGGTGGAGCTACTGCTAAAACTGAGCAAACACCCAGAATCCCAGACCCCTTCTGATGCTACTAGCAGAGGCATATGATACCGTGTTTCCCCGAAAATAAGACAGGGTCTTCTATTTATTTTTCCTCAAGAAGACACCCTAGGGCTTATTTTCAGGGGATGTGTTATGTTTTTTAAGTACAGTACAACAATCTATATTTATTCAAATATAGTTAAGTCATCTTCTTCTGGAACATCATCATAACTCTCCAAACCCCGAATTCCATCCTGAATTTCTTGCAACTCTATTTCCTTTAGAACCATTGTCCCCAATCTCTCATGTGGAGCAATAGAGCTCTCATGGGGCAAATGAGAAGGGCTGCTCGTCTTCTTTACTGCTCCGCGACGAAATGCATGGCTTGTGCAGATACGCTGCGTAGCCACGCCCATCACTAGGTCTTATTTTTGGAGTAGGACTTATATTGCACAAATGCTTAGAAATCCTACTAGGGCTTATTTTATGGGTAGGTCTTATTTTCGGGGAAACGTGGTAGCTGCCACCTGCTTTATGTCTTCTAAGCCCATGTGAGTGCCTCCCATTGGTAGACCCCATGAAGAATCCAGCTGTTAAGGGAGCCTTGAAAAGAGTATTTCAGGTGTCCAAGCCAGAGTGGCACAGGAGGAAGTATGAAAGAACAGGTATGTGTCTTTTGCTAATGGGCCACATTCAACACAATCCTCAAAACCTGGAGCTCTGTTATCTCCTTTGCTCTGGCCACAAATCCTTATCCTTCCATCTCTCACTGTATCTACGGAACCCCTAATTCCCCTTCAGAGCAAGTCCACCGACTCCCCATCCAATAACCCTGCCTGTCCTCACTGGCCTACTGACCCAGGGCACCATGGTCCATCTTTCACAAGATTCTCAGTTCATTGCACACTGGATACATCCCCTTCTCCCTCCTGACTAACCCCAGATCCTAGAGCAAATACATATTGGTGTTTCTGTTGTTCCCAGGCTGGAAAACAGTAGGACAAAGTCCCATGACCTAGCTGAGTTTCTACCACAACATGATGAGAACAACTGGCCTCCCTTCTGCCTGAAATATCCTCTGGCCCACTGCTGATCTTATCCCCACAGGGCTGTTCCAGCCATCCTTTCCCCTGAAATCCCAATCCCTCTCCCCATATCTCTTCACTTACACATACTGCATTTCTCTGCAGCTCCAGATATCTCTGCTGTCTCCCTATGCTTGTTCACTTCCTCTGGTCTCTGAGAAAGAAGGACTGCTTCTCCCCTCTAGGGTTCATGCCTGAACCCTTCCTGCCCCTCCCCCTGGAGGATCGTTCTCTTGTCCTCTCCCTGCACTGGCTGTTTCACTCTGGCTTACACCCAAGTGTCTCCCACCCGCAAGAAAGTCTTTCCTTCACTCTGATTTCTCCTGAGCTTCCATCCCACCTTCCACCCTCCTTTCACAGCTAAACTTCTCAAAAAAGTATTATACGCTCACCGCCTCTACTTCCTCACCTCCCACTCAGTCCCAACCACTAGCAATCTGGCTTCCATACCCATAACGCCACAGAAATTGCTCTCTTAAAGGCCACCAATGACCTCCAAATTGCCAAACTTGACAGCTCTGCTTTGCCAGTCATCCTCCTCCTAGACCTCCTCCTCTGCCAGGTCACATACACTGTTTAACCGGATTCTGAGCTAGAGGTCCAGCTGGTGTGTTATGGCTCACGAGTGTACTGCAGATTGGTCACAGGCTGGGCCAGGATGAGCCATTCAAACATATGGGTAATTAAAATACAGCAATATTTCTGTATCACTGCCCGAGCCCCCTAAGTGTCCCCTTCTACCGCCTGGCTCCCCAAGCCTCTGGACCCCAGGATGGACCTCCTCATTATGTAATGAGACAGAATGATGCTTGGTGTGGCAAGGGGCTTTGGCTTGTACTGGTTGGTACCTGCATTGTACCGGTTACTAGATATTTCTAATATCACCACACTTACTGCTATGCTGAGATCATGATTCCCTTAGTACTTGGAACAGCAGCATGGAGTCAGGGAAGTCTGGAGGGCAAATTGCCTTTGGGGAAGAGCAACTTCTATATCTACTCTTCATGTGTCATACAAATACCATTTTCTATATGAGCCCTGGCATGGAATATTTGGGAAGCAAAGCTCCGAGCCCCTCTCCTTCCTCGATTCCTCTGTGGGCATCTTCTCTGTCTCTTTACCTGGCTTCTCTAACTATCAGAGTGACCTGCACCTTGTTGAGCCACAGCCTTTTTTTCCATAAAATGGTGCTAAGCAAAGTCTGCTTTGCAGGAAGGATCACAGGTAACACGTGTGACAGGCCTAGCGCAGGACCTTGCATGGCATATAGCCGAATATGTGTGGGTTCCTAACCCCATTGCCCCCTCACCCTGCACTTTCTCCCCTGTGGATTTCCTGCATTCCCATGACCTTCACCTCCATTCTACCCCCAACCATTTCTTCCAGACCCGTTTGTTGAATTATGTCTTGGACAAGAGGAGGTGGGTGTCCCCAGGCTCTCCAGCCCCGCACATTCAGTATGGAATTCCTCCTTCCCCACCTTCCCTCCTATTTCTCTCATCTTCCCAGTCTCTCCCAAAGACACCGACCCTTCTTCCCGTCCGGTGGGCTTCATGTTACAAAGCAGGCTTTGACCACGCTCTCCTCTTCCTCAGACCAATCCACTCTCATATCCAGTCCATTCTACTTCTCATACCCACTCCTTCTATTGTTATACTGTAGCCTTGATCTGGTCCCCTGGTCCCCTTACCTGGAATCTTCCGACAAACTTATCTTTCCGTCTCCGCAGTTCCTCCTCCCAGCAGTACAACCACCAAACCCCTCCATCGATCTGTTTAATGCCCTGCAGTGTCGCACAGTCACCTGCAGAAGGAGATCTAGACCCACTGCCTTTGTGTTCAAGGTAGTGCCAACCTACTCTGCACTCTTACTTCCCACCGCACACTGTAATAATAACCACAGTGAAACAACAACTGACATTTCTTTAAAATTTACCATGTACGACTCAATATTCTGAAGTCATTTATGCCATTAAATCCTTTCATCCACCCCCGACATAGTCACTGTTATTATTCCCACTTTACTGAGGAAGAAATGGAGGTGCAGAGAGGTTCTATAACTGGCCTCGAGTAACTTTCCTATTCAGTGGGGACTTGAATTTAACCCAGAGAGTCTGCACCCAGAGCCCACTTTCCTAACCTCCTTCTGCCGTGCTATGTGCGTGTGATGCCTTCTTCTGCCGTGTGATGTGGTCACACAGAAAACTCTCCATGCCCCCAGACCCACTCAACTCTCCCGCCCGCCCCCACCTGGACTGCCGGTTTCCCGTGTCTCTTTCCCTATCCAAATGCTGGCTCTCCATCCTTCAGGTGTTAAACTGCCAATGCCCCCTTGAAGTCTTGGGATTTCTCTGCTCAGAAGTAATCTCTCTCTTTCCTGAAAATACAGAATTTTCTCAAACTTTCTACTTTTACCTTATTCTCTTATACTATAGTCTTTTGAATACATGGCTGGTCAGCTCAGAGCATAGGATGGGGCCACCGCTGATCTTTTCCTTAACCCTGCACTGTACTTCTCACAGGGAACCCCCAAAGGCGGTTTTATTGATAAAATTCAATTATTGTCCTGCTCAGGACCAGGCATGAGTTGGTTTCTGCTCTGTTCTTTAAGTCCCTTTGAAAGAAAAGCCAAGGACTTGATTAAGGAATGGAAAGAATTTTCTAGTCAGTCAATTCCTTCTGTGATAAATCTCTTGGGTGAAGGATGCTAAGGCAGGGACATAAATGACAGTAGATGTGCTTCCTCAGTTGACTGGATTATTAAACAAACCCCACACTATGACTATATGTTCCCAGCAATACATAAAAGGAGGCAGGGGGGGTGATGGAAGGGAAGACAATCTAGGATGAAAAGAGGGGATTTGCCTGGTCCGTTTTGGAGACGGAGATGGTGGTTTTCCTTACATTGATTCTCCTTAAACACGTTTACTTCCCAGCCGGTCAGTTCTGTCACAGGCTCTGGAGTTAGAGTGCCAGGGTTAGAATTGCATCTCTGCTACATGTCAGCTCTCTGGCTTAGCAAGCTACTTAGCCTCTCTGTGTCTTGCTTTCCATATCTGTAAAACAGGGATGATAGTACCTGCCTCATAGAGTTTTTATGAGAGTTAAATGAAGTGATCCTTATCCAGGGCAGAGAGCAGTGGCCGGCACAGTCCTGGTACTCTTCCTGTGATATGCCGGATGGCAAGAGAGGAGACGGGGCAGGGGACAGGGTGGTCTGGTGAAGCCCTGGAGGGCCGTGGCAGGTACCTGGGCAGAGCTAAGAGCTGTGATCCTTCCCAGATCTGCCTGGGCACTTGCCACAGCCCCTAGTGTTTTCTGCTTCAATACCACACTTAAGATTCGGAGGCAGAAAGCCAGAGAAGGCAATGGCATCTGTTGTCTCCAGTCCTGCTTTGAATGGCTGTTTTGTTTGTTGCTTTTCACTGGGTCCCAGAGACCATGTATCCCTGACTCTCGCATTTTGGAGATGGAGAAACTGAAGCCCAGAGAAAGAAAGAGTTGCCCAAGGTCACACTAAAGAACCTGAATCCAGTCCTCTCTCTTCCCTCCTGGTGTCCTTTCTGCCACAGTGCCCCAAATTCTAGAATCTCCTAACTTTGTGCCTTTGTCAGTGTGGTCCTCTTGGGCTGGAAAGCCTCCATGAAGCCAGCCCTGGTCGTCTTGACCTTCTCTTTGCTGCTGTCCACTGCACTTCAGGCTGCACCAAGTAATATGTCACTTAGTGTCATCAAGGCTGGTATTAGAGAGGCTGCTTTGTACACAGGAGGAAGGCTGGGGTGTGGGCTCAGAAGATTGGGTTTGAAATCCAGTGCCCTCTGTCAATAGCTCTAAACTCTCTATCTGGGACTCAGTGTCTTTATTTGTACAATGGGGAGAATGATGTATTTCTTGAGATTGTTGTGATGAACAAGTGAGGTGGCATTTGGGAATGCTCTTTATAGACTGCAGGGCACGGTGCCAGCGTTGGTGTGTCTTTTCTCTCCAGGAAGAAACTCTGCCTTCTCCTTCCTTCTCTTCTCCTCTATAGTATTTAGCAAAGTGCTCTGGCTGGTGCCTAAAAGATACTCAGTTCTGTTGATGGATGATGATGTCCCAGGATTGTCCTATCCTTTGATGTGTCAGGAACCCACCCCCAGATGTGGTATTTGGGTAAAAGGGTGAGGCTGTGAAGGGAGCCCATGGGGCCCTGGGGGAGGGGAGAGGTAAACAGATGATGAAAAGTAAACTGGATTTAGAAAACAAACTGGAGCTAATGGCTGTAGGTGGTGTTAGTCATTCTGTTAAGGAATTTAGGAATACATATGCATACTAATAGGAATTTATTTTGGCTGCTTCTTACTCCAGCATTTGGGAAGGGAGGAGGGGTAGAGGACACTTCAGAATTAAAGGACCGCACACTTTGTCTCCAGAAAGCGCACTCCAGTGCTGGGCCTCAGCTCCTGAGGATGCATTTGTCCCCAAGCCTGTGGGATGCACTCGTCCACGTTCTACAAGCCCATGGGGTAAACCGGAGTCAGGCTGGCTGCTGGTCCCAGGGAAGCTGAGTGAATCCGACACCAGGGACTTAGGAGTGGCTCCCGGCTTCCAGTCCATGGGATAGGCTCGGTGAAGGGAGATCCCAAGGCCTTATGAGACTGTGTCCCAGGACTTCTCTGATGTCCCTGGTCCACAAAGTCACTCTTCAGTCCACAGTGAGCCAAGGGAAGCTCTGAGACGCATCTAGTGCACCCAGGCATTACAGACTGCACCCCTTCTTTTATAGTGCAGGCTTGACAGTCCCCACCCTGTGAGTCCATAGCCTCACACACCTGGCTCTGTCCTGTCATCTAACTTGAGTCCTTCATGCTTTGTAAGCCAGTCCACCCTCTTCTTCACACTCAGCGAATACAGAGGAGGGTGGTTCACCAGCATCATCGCATAGGGTCCTCACGTGGGTTATCAAGGCCTAGGCCAACTCGGGTGAGTGCTCCTCCACTCTGACCCCTCCTGGGCACTCTGGCCAGACACTGTGATTCCATTTAGCAAGCGGGGACTGGGAGCCAGCCATACACCCAGAAGTCTGCCGGCAGGGACTGCGCCGGCAGGGACGGTCAGAAAGCCAAAGGATATATATGGACAACAAGGTCAGGTGGGTCGGGAGTGCCCAGGAGACAGGTGTGGCCTTGAGCAGAAGATGAATCCTGACTGGGGCGGGGGAGCTTGGCCTTTGTCCACACCAGGGTATTGGGGTTATATTCAAGTGAGGCCTTGATGTATGGCATGAAGCACAAGGCACAGCCATTCTCCGCCACACAGAGACATGAAAGGGTGTATGAAAACATCTTTAGGTACCTGCTGGGAGCTCTCTGGGAGATCACTCATCCGCCCTGCACTTCAGTGCCTTGGCTCTGAAACTGAAACAAAGAAGTAGGTATTGTACAAGAGCCTTAAAAATGTTCATACCCTTCAGCCCAGTGATTCTACTTCAGGGAGTTTAGCCCGAGGAAAGAAACAAGAATGTGGGCAAAGACTTAGGCACAAAGATGTTCACCACAGGGTTATTTAGAAAAACAAAAATGTAGAAGGCAAGTGTCCATTATTAGACCGGTGTGTTCCCTCCCTCTCTCCCCCCTCCTCTCTCTCGCACAGACTGATGGGACCACCTCTACGGCAAGCCCTGCTCAACTCAGCAATAAATAACTAGTACAAGCGACCAGGTGCACTAATGTGCACCGAACCAGCCCTTCTGGGCTAGAAACCTGCCATTTTTCACCTTTCCATGATCAAGTGTGGATTACCCTCCAGGGATTCTCCCTGGGAAATGGTGACCACAGTGGTTTTCTCTTGGCCTCCCAAGACATGTCTGGATCCCCACCCTATTCCATCTGCCAAGGTTGCTCAGGAGCTTCTAGAGGTGGACAGGCTCTTAGAAAGCACCCAGACCAACACCTTTGAGGGGCAGGGACTGGCCACTTTGCTTTTTAGTGCAAAGCTCTGGTGAGCAGCCAGGCCACCTGACTCCCTAGTCCAGTGCTGTTTGTGCTGGAGCAAATGTAATTAGAAAAATAAACCAGTTATCCTCAGAATACCCATGATCCAGGTCCCAGATCTTCATTCACATTCCTATCTCTGAGCTGGGAAATTTTTTGATGTAATCCTAGGTTCATTCTGGGGCAGAAATTGGGCCATCCTTCCCACATCCCTCCTTGGCATCATTCTAATGCTTTATTGGTTTCCAAGTGCAACTCCACTTCCACTGTGGTGCCAGCCTGGTCTTCTCCTTGCCACTCCATTCAGGTCCTCTCATGGGTGACTGTGGGCTGGGGCAGATAACCTAGTCCTCTGCCCCCACCCATAGGGGGACTCCAGAGACTTGAGCCTGTAGTTCCTAAGCCCTCTTCCCCGGGAGCCCCCACCAATAGTATGTAAACCAGCAGCTAAGCAAAGAGGAAAACAGTGATTCCATGCTGTTCTCCCCTCCTTCCTTCCCCTTCCTCCTGCCTTTTTACATCCTCCCCAGCATCTACTCCATATGTCCTTCTGCTCACTTCCTTCCTTGTTCCTCTCCTTCCCATTTCTCTTCCCTTTCTCCATCTCCCACCTCCCACCTCTGGCTCTCTTTTCCTGAGTTAGCTCCTTTCTCCCCAGGGCAAGCCCACCTTGATACACCTGGAGCTGCATCCCAGCCATGCCCTTGCCCCCAGGCTTTCCAATTCCCTGCAGGAGGGTCTGCAGCAAGCTAATCTGGCAGCTTGCCTGGGTGCACATGGGGAGGGTGCCCGGCACGTGAGGACGAGCTGCTTGGGCTTCTGCAGATATGCACCCACCCATGTGCACAGACACAGGACACAGGGTCTTATGTTACCAATGTATCCAGCTGAACCAATCCTGAGCTGCAGAAACATATCCACATGCCACATGTGCCTCCCTGTGGGTAACTGGGACAGGTGCATGGGATGTGTTAGCCACCAGGAGAGGAAACATGGATTGAGACATCCTTCCTGCCCTGGATTTATCAGCTGCAGTACCAGAAGGGACCTCGAAACTTCATTGCCTTCAATGGGAAAGGTACACGTGTCCCTTGGGGAGCCCAGGAAGGCAGAGCACAGTTTTACCTTGCCCAGGAACTAGTTGTCTATATCTCAGTGGATAGGGCGGGTAACCAAAGAATATGAGACCTTGGCCAGATCCAGGTCTTCCGATTCTAAGCCCACGGTCAGCTTTGAGTAGCGACTCCATATGCCCTGGACAAGTCGCTTTGCTCTTGTGGGCCTCAGTGTCCTCATATGTCAAATGGGGGTTGCTGGGACGATCAAACAAACGAAGAGTTGTAAAGGTGCTGTGCAAACACTTGGTGCCACTGCACACCTCACGGATTTCTTGTAATAATCACGGAAAGTCAAAGTGTGTGTGTGTGTGGAGGGGAGGGGTGCACCGGGCACTCGCTTTCTCATGCGTAGGTCCCTCGCTATGGGGCGGGAATCTAAACCGGCCCGGGCACTGGGTGGGCGCGATCCTCCCAGCCCCCACGCCTAGCCTGGGGCCGGCGCGGCCGGGTTTTCCTCCGGCAGGCGGCGGGCTGACGGCTGCACGGCGCGCTGGGCACGTGAGGCGGCAGCACCGGTGCCGGCTGCAGCGGCGCAGCCTCGGCCGCCCGGCTCGCCTTGCGCAGGGGCTGCCCGCGCCGCCGGGCCGCCAGCACGCCCTCCGGGTTCCCGGGGCTCGCGACCCGCCCGCCGCCCTCTTGGGCCGCGGCCCCAGCCCATTCCCGCCCCTCGGTGCGTCGCCCCGCCACCTCTGCCAGGACCGCGAACCCCGCGGTTCCGGCGGTGCTGGTCAGTGCGGAAGAGGGTGCGCTCGGCGGCGGGCCCCGGGCGGCGGGCAGGGACTGGACCGGCTCCTGCAGCTCCGCCGGCCGCCGCTGGGGGCTGCGCGCTCGGCGGGGACGGTGCGCACGGCCGCCGGGCTTTCTCCGCCGCCGGCCCTGCACTGCCTCTGCAGCCCGGCCGGCTCCCTCCCAGACCGAGCGTGTGGTCGGGTGTGCGCGTGTGTTTGTGAGTGTGAGCGACGGGTGCGCGCGTGTGCACGCGCGTGGGGGGCAGTGTGCATGCGGGGAGTACGGGGGAGTGTGTTTGTGTGTGCGCGTGTGGGTGTGAGTGCCTGGCTTCCTCTCGCTGAGACACACACACTCGCACACACCCCGCCAGGCTCGTCTGAACTTGAAGACACCCCACATTCCAAGATGCCCGAGGTTCCTGGGAATGCCCGGGCTTCTTCGATCCGGAAAATCCTACCGGCATCCTCCTAGGGAGGGATTATCTTTTTTCTTTTTTTAATCTGGAAGACAAGAGAACAAGTTGTGCTTTTCCCCCCTTCTTCTTGCTAAATACCGTGGATATAACTGAATAAGCGGCTCAGCGCTCTCCCGTGTGGACGTCCGAGGCCACCATCTGCCTGCGTTCGCCGGAGCGGAGGGCTTAGCTCCAGCCGTCTCGGGCGGGGAAGGATGCGCGGCCGAGCCCAGGAGCCCGGGCGCCCCGCGGAGCCGGCGTCGGTGCCTCCCAGCCGGGGGTAGATGCTGCCTCGCCCAGGTGAGTGGTCGCCGTCGCTGCGCCTCCGCAATCCCGGGTGTCCGCGGGAGCTCGGCGCGGGCTGAACGCACCCGAGGGAAAGGGGAACTTTGCAGCCCTTCCCTTTCCACTTGAGGACTGCCCTCATCCTAGGCACTCAGCGGACACCCCTTCTCTTTCCGCCTGTGCTCCCAGGGAGAGCTTTCCTTTCCTTTCTCCCCCACCCTCCGCCCGAGAGTGGGGGTGAAACTCCGGCGAGAGGGGGAGAGCCGGTCGGCATGAAGCCGGAGAGCCCAGGGAAAGACGGGGAGCCGCGGGTGGATGGAACCGTGAAAGCAGCAGAGAACTTTGCTGCCCGACCACTCTGTTGCATCTCCGCACATGCCAGGCCTGGCTGGAGCCATTGCTGGGGACTGGGTGGGGGCGCTGAGGGCTCCCTGAGGCTGGGCGGAGTGGGGTAGAGCCAAGTGCAGAGGGGTTGGTGCAGGGCGGATGGAGGGAAGGAAGGCATGGTGGCAATTTGGGGAGGTAGGTAGGGCAGGCTCAGGGACCCTATCCTGGCCTCAGGCAGAAAGGACAGATTAGGGGGATTGTGTGTGCGCAGCCTGGGGCATCAGAATGGCATGATGAAGCATTATGGAAACTGGCATTAGCCATGCCCGGGCTGGCAGGTCTCTGGGTCCAACCCGGCCCTGGCCTGGTTCTAAGGTTGGCGGAGCAGGGAGGAGGGAGAGCAGTGGACAGTTCTGAGGCTGACAGTGCCTTGCTTTGCACAGATCTTCCCAGGGACGTGTCCTGCCCATCTTCGTGTCAGCCCACTACAAAGGACATAGGCAGTGAGTTCCAGGGAGACGTAGCCCCTGAAAGCCAAAGCTGGAGAGGGAGGAGGGAGCCTCAGCTGAGCCCATGGAGGGACTGAGCCAGCCTGATGTCCAGTGCGGCCAGAGACAGCAGCAGAGGGACAGATAGACTGACACCTGCAGGGAGAGGGAGTGTGTCAGAGCCTAAGCTCGCAGCTGGAGTTACAGGCATGGCTGTAGGTGCCCAACCTCTGCCCTGGACACAGCGGAGCATGTGTGTGTGTGTGTGTGTGTGTGTTTGTTTCAGGGAGGTGGCAGCTGTGGCCTCAATGGCCTGATTGGCCTTATAGTGCCGGGGAAGGAGTGGCTGCAGGAAATTGACCCCATGGCTGGGGAGGAGCAAAGCTCAGGAGGAAACTACCATTCTCTGGGCTGTGAAGTCCCCAGGGACCTGGACTAGGGGTTCTAGGTGGGCTGTTGTTCTTGTGTGGGGGCCGATTTGGAACTCCTGATGGGAGCTGAGGCAGGGATTGTGGGGACACTGGGAATGAAGGGAACAGGTCTTGGGATTGTGCCCTGGGCTGGTCACTGGCCTCCGCGAGGAGCTTTGTACAGCCACATGCAGCAGGGCCCGGAGGCAGTGGGACTTGCTTTTGGGGTATGCCAGAGGCCGAAGGGGGTCAGTGTCATGCAGGGAGGACTCACAAGCTCCTGAAGGCCTGCACTTGGAGCTGTCAGCCTCCGCCAACCATGCCAGCTGCCTGGGCCCTTCTGCTGACGCTGGAATGTCGTTTTTCTCCTCTGGCTCTGGCTGGGAGTGCGGAGTTTCATCTTTCTCCCGGCCTCTTCACATGCTTCTGCTCAGTCCTCTGCCCAGCCCTCAATTAAGTTTCTGGTCTAATTCCTGCCCAGGAATATAATTACTTATCTTCCTGCCCTTGCCCGGGGGATGCAAACAGCAAACTTGGCATTTCTGTTTCAGTCCCTGGAGGTGCTCCTCTGGGAGGTCAGCTCCCAGCTCCGTCTCCTGTGGGGCAGGAGGGGGCCACTGTGAGTCGCAGGCTGGGGCGTGGGCTCACTTCTCTGAAGTGCCATTTCTTTCCCCAGACCCAGAAATGTGAGAAGCTGGGGAGCGTGGCCTGAAAGAGGGTGCAGGGAGCTTCCAGGAGGCCCGGCTGAGGAGGAGGAGGATGGCTGGGATGGGGAATGCAGATGGGGTGGGTGGGGCCACTGGGAAAGCCAGGCAGCCTCCTGGCCACCCAAGCCCTGGTTCGGCTAAAAAAAGAATTGTCTTTCCTATTTCTGCTGCAGCTCCAAAGGAAAATCGAGGACCTAGTGGTTTGGGCCTCCAAGTGCCAGCTTGCCAAGCCTCTTCAGCCTGTAGGGTGGGGCAGGTTCTACTCTGCTTTTTGAGGGGGAGGGGGTACAGAGGCTCCTAAGATCCTAGGTCTATCTGCTCAGGGACAATTGAGAAGTGAAGTTGGAATGAGAATTGTTTTCAGAAAGTCCTGTGTCCTAAGATAGAAATAGGCATCTAGGGAGTTCACAGTCTGATCGGGGAGGCTGTTAGACTGAAAGCAGAGACAGAGTAAAGCACAACCAGAGATGACCATGGACTCTGGACAAGAGCAACAGCAATTTGAGCATTTTGTGAATTTTATTTGGGCAGGGCTGGAGTTTTAGGGTCCAACTTATTGAAGGGATAGAGTTGTCATATAATGAAAGGAAACTTAAATTTAGAGGGTCTGGGTTCAAATTCTGACTCTGCCACATCTCTGTGAACTGCTGAGTCTCCATGTTCTCATCTGGTGAAGTACAGTAATAGCATGTGCCCCACAGATGTGTTGTGACCCAATGTTTTCCTGGCAGTTCTCAAACCCTTTTTCAGATCTGGGGGAGTGTTCAGCTGGAGGGGGAGGGGAGGGGTGGGAGAGAGGAGGAGGTCTTCAGAGAGTGGAGGAAAGTACCTCCAGCCCAAATTTCTTAGGCTATCAGGACCAACCCAGGGAGCTGCCAGGAAGGTTTGATGCCATCACACATGAGCTTATTAAAAGACTCCAAGAAGCCCTCCTGAAAGCTTTGAGAATTAATAGCCGAGAAGCAAATTTCACTTCTGGGGCCCTGGCACCTGCTTCCCTTCCTTGCTCTTGTTTGCTTTGGATTTTTATGGCTACATACATTTCCTCAGGAAGCGGGGGCTCAGTGTTTTGTAAGTGTCATCTATCCTACTTTCCTGTCTGAGGCTTGAGTCTGAATTGTCCCCCAGAACCCAGACCCTGCCCGCTGGTCCTTGGTTCTGCTTCTTATTCCCCGAGGGTGTCCTCACAGGAATGCGGTCAGCCACAACTCCTCCTGGGGTCTGTGCAGGGCTGTGACTGAGCCTGGGTCTGTCTGCGGAGTTGGAGGCTAAGGATGATCAGGGCAGGTAGCCATGTCTGGTTAGTTCAGGATGAGGGTAATCAGGAAGGCTTCTTGAAGGAGGTGAGGATTTCAGGAACAGCAAAATCCCATTGAAATCAACAGAAGGTGGGTTTTGTTTTCTCTTAAATTCTCAGAGGTTGCTGGGAATTTGGGGAGTTTCAGGTAGGACACTGATGAAGTAGAATTATGTTCAGAGAAATTTCTTAGGCTATCAGGACTGGCTCCTCCTTCAAACAATTTTTTCATTGCTGATGATGTGCCAGGTATAATGCTCAGAGCTTCACGTTAATAGCTCATTGAATTCTCAGTCCTGCGAAGTTGCCAGTGATTATCAGCCCTTTACAGATGAGAAGACTGAGGCTCAAAGAAGTTGGATACCTGCCAGGTAGCTAGTAAGTGGCAGAGCTGTCACTCACCTCTCATGTCCAGCTGACTTCAAAGCCCACACTCCTGACTCCTTTGTGCTGCTTCTCTCCCTCAAGGTGAGGGACGGTGGGCGCCCTGGACAGGGACCCCTCTCAGCCCCTGCTGGCCTCCCGGCCTGGCTGGAAAGGTGACGTCAGAGCTTCCATCAGAGAGCCCCTGCCAGCCCAGCTGTCCCCGTGGGTGTCCCTGCCTGCCCTGCCCACTCAGGCCATGGGCTCACGAGCCCCGTCAGGCAGCACAGCGCCTCCCCACATTAGCCCTGGGAGGGGATGGCAGGTGGGGCAGCGGAATGAGCGCTGGACTTCAGGTCAGGGTGCCCGCTCTGCCGCCTGTGCGACTTGGGTGGGAGGCAGATCCCTTTACCACCACCCCCCAGGCCTGGTGCACAGCCAGGAAGCTAGTGCACAGCCCACGGGGGTGATTTAGGGCAGGGCAGCCCGTGGGAATGCACTTCATACACTGGACAGGCCCCTCAGCACTCAGGGCTACTCGTGACCCCTTCCTTGTTTAGACTAAGTCACTAAAATACCAAAGGTAATAATACCCATGTACAGGGCCATTTAATGTGGGCTTTTGGGGGTCCGTTTCATGTCATCTGCTAACCAGGCGGGTGACACTGTGCCTTCTGGGAAAGGGGGTGGGGAAGGACCCGCCACAGAGGTGCACTTTAGGTCTAGGTAACTGGGTGGGATTGGTCCAGGCAGCTAGGGAGGGGCACAGTGGCAAACCTGTCATTTACTTTTGTAATCAGGCAGCCACCATTGAAGGCAGAGGGCATTCTACGTAGGCCAGTCTTTCTTCACCTTTTGCTCATTATTGCTCTTTTGAAAGAGCTTTTAAGACACTTTTCCCTGACCACACCCATGAAATTTTAATACCACAGCTATACAGTATATCTGTTTATATACTTATGTATATTGTGCTTTATATATCAAAGGATTAAGATTTTTTTGTCTCCTCACCAAGAACAAATGTTTGCCCCTTGGGGGCGATATTGCCCCCATTGAGAATGCATGCCTTAGGGCGAACAGACTGGGAGGAGAAGAAGATCCAGGACATGGTGAGGCAGACAGATGCACTAGCACCTTGCTGCCCCAACTGTGGTCCATGGACCCGCAGCAACAGCCTCACCTGGGAGCGAGTTAGTATGAAAAAACCCCATGCTCCAGACCTCCTGTAAAGGAATCTCCATTTTCTCAAAAATGGGAGCTGGGGCAGGGATGGATGTACTGCCCAAGGCTAGTCCTTGGACAGAGGGTGGATGGAAAAGAGGCAAGAAGGTGAAGACCAGAGATAGCTATGATCTGGGCCACCTGGCGTGTCAAACCATTGAGTCCAAATGCACCAAGCAAGTTTAAGTGATGGCACAGTCTACACGTGTCATGATCTGTCAGTCCACGTTTTCCTTGCATTGTAACTGAAGGTGTGTAGAGGGTGTGTGGGTCCTACAGAGGAGACCCAAGGCTGTGGCCTTGCTTCCAAGCCACAGGAAGCTAGGGCATCTTTGATTTGGACAGATCTGGGCATGCCTTCTTGAATATCCCCATGGGCCAAGGCTAATGGGGACCAGACCAACCTGAGGGACAGACTGAAACTGTAGAGACAAGACGTAGGTGTTAAACTGTGTCAAGCTGGAATAAGGAACAAAACTATGTTCCTCTAATTGATCAACCTGCTTGGGATTGGCTGCAGTTGTGCCTGGGCCTTCCTGGAAGCCATCCTGTATTAACAGGGCAGCCCTGAAAACATGAGAGATTGCAGAATTCTAAAGTTGGGCTCTTTAGAGTTGAATGCATTTGTTATTGGCATGTCCTGCATTAATTCACCCACTGGCAGGAGCGAAGCCATAGTCAACGTGCCCAGATACGACATGCAGAAGCAGAAAGCTGAGCATCTCTCTCCACCCCTTTTCCTTCTGTATTTGCCTCCTGGGCCCTCTCCCCTCAACACATCCCTTCCCCTACCCCATTGTGGTGTAGGCCAACCCAGATGAGAGTCTCCCTCTTGCCTCAACTCGGGTCTCTAATGAACTTCCTGGTGATGCAAAATCTATCTGGTCCTCCCACCTCCTCTTCCCTCAGACTCACTTCCTACTCCTTTGCTCCAAAGCTAGCGCTCCGCTTCCCTGTTATCCTTCCCTTATTCATTCCCCTGTTAAGGCAGCTTTAGTCAAATAAGCCAGGAAGTCCCCAACTATATTTAGGGTCTATGGAAGATCCTACTTCAGAATGGCTGTAAACTAAGCCTTGTTACATGACTCTCTCTGGTCCCCAAAATGTGTAACATGTGGCCACTCGGTCTGCAAGACTTGGAGAAGCTTTGCAGTGAGCTAGGCTTGGGTCTCGGCCCCTGCTAAGAGAGAGGTGGATGATGGCAATGAGGGTGGAGTCATGTCTGACTTTCTGAGCTGCTGGAAACCCCCAGAAGTGCCCAACAATGGCCATAGGATGAGGCCCTGTCATTCTAAAACGGTATTGGAGATTCCTGGTTGGGCAAAGTTGATTCCTTGACTCAACATCCCCTATAATGAAGCAACTATAATAGAAAGGTCTCCTGGGGCAGAAGGGAGGGAGGATGGATGGTGAACTGGGGTCATGGAGGTGAAAGGTTAGAGGTCCTCCTACAGCACAAGGCACTGAGGGCTTGTTGGGGAGTACTCGGTGGGGTGCAGGGGAACCTGGAATGAGTTCTTCTTTCAGTTCTGCCAGGGACTTGTGTGACTTTGGCCATCCCTTCTCCCTTCCTGTCCTCACCTATAGAATGGGGCCTGCATGCCCTCCTAAGGTCCTTCCAATTCAGATAGTCGAACCTTTTATTTATGAGCCTAAGAACCAGCCTCAGGGCAAAGATACACTTGCTGAGCCATCGAGACCCTGCAAGTGACTTGGCTGGGGTCCTCCGACCTCCCTCTTATCCTCTGCTGCCAGACAGCGCTGACCTGGTGTGTCCCTCTGCTTGATGCCCCATTGGCTCCATGTCCAAGCCCCGTACTGGGTTCGGTTTTGAATGACCAGGATCCCGGGGCTGCCGTCTCCTCCCTCCCCCACTCTAACGCATGCATGTGCACATACACACACACTCACAGCCACACCCACACACGTATGTGTACACACACTCCTACACTCACACTCACTCACACACTCATGCATGTGCACGCTCATATCCGCACATTCGCAAACTCGTACGCATACTGTCACACACAACACTCCCACACATGCACACACACGCATACACACTCCCTTTGCTGCATTCGCTTCTCCCTCAAAGAAGCTACATGGGGAGGTGTCATCCATCCCCACAGAGCACTGTCCCCTTTATGAGAACATTTCTGTGCATGGTCTCCTATAACTCCCATAGCCCTCTGAGCTTGCACAGGAAGGCACAACCGTGCCCTCTTCCCTGTGTGGATGAGGAGCCTGGCTCAGGTTTGTGGGTAGCAGGGATGAAAGCCCAGACTTCTAGCCCCACGCAGAAGTTCACCCAGCTCTGTAGGGCGGCCCTGGCAGATGGGAGGGGTATATGTTGTTCCCTGCGTTAAGGATGGGAAACTGGGGACCAGGAAGAGCCACACACCATGGGTGACGGAGCTGGCAGTGGACCCTGCATCCCTCTCGGCCAGGACACGTGCACACTCCCAGGGCTGCTTGCGGGTGATTCCTTCCTTCCTGGCTCTCGGTCTGCTGGGGGCTTTTATTCACATCAAACTCCAGCAGCTGAGAAATGTCACCCTAGGGTAGCCCCATGGAATGTTCCACCCCCAATTCTGACTTGTTTCCACTGAGGTGTGGAAGGTTGGACCACCTCTGTCCTCAGGGGCCAGGTGAGCCCTCACATCACCATTTCTCATGACGCTTGTTAGGGATCAAGCCATGTTCATCATCAACGCACCATTTTTCATGGTCTCGGCCCACCCTGCCTCTCAAGGCCATAATTCCTTTGCTCTGGTGCCTGCCATGAGAGTGAGGTTTCTTTTTACTTTCCCCAAGTGCTCCTGCACCCCCTTCAAGCTTTAAGTCCCACGGAGCCTGACAGCTGAGGATGCGGTGATCCAACCTGTCTGGCTTCATCCGTCCGTTCCATGACTCGATGGTCAGCAGTGTGTCAGCTCTCTTCCCCTATGCAGTTCAGTTCAGCAAGCGTTCACTGCATGCCTACTGTGTGCTACCCAGCAGGCCCGATGCTGCGAAGGTGAATCATCTCTCCTGTCCATGTGTGCCCGCAGCCCTCGGTCTCATCAGTCATTTGGTTTATCCTCCTGCACGTTTTCCAGCCCCGTGTGTGGACTCCAGGACTTGGTAGAGTTGGGGATGGAGGTGGGGGTTCCCCGTTCTGGGTGCGGGGGTGTGTGTGCGCACGCACACACACACATTTGCTTAGGGCTCAGCTGAAGGTCACACATGATTAACTGCTTGATGTAAAGCCGATGGTGATGATGGGGATGATGGTGGTGGTGATGAAGGCCACTTAAGAAACAATCTCTCAAGCTGCTTTCCCAGATCCCTCCCTTGCCCCACCACTAAGCTGGCATCTTTCCATCTCACCCAAATAGAAACTGATGGGATGAAGAGATTTGGGGTCATGGTCCCAATTTAGGAACAGCTGGCCCTAAAGGACCCATTTAATCTTCCTGCTAGCCTGAATACTTGCGTCACAGCGGCTGAGCTGGGAAGAAGGGGAGGTGAGGGGAGAGACCCTAGAATAGACATAAATCCTGGACCCTCTGTCCAGAGTCACAGCTTCTAATAAGCGCATGACAAATGAGGGCCATCGCTCCGGAGGGGAGCGTGGTTCCCCAGGCCTTGGAGGGGCAAGACTCGGGCTGGTAGGGGACTGGGCTTCAATCAGAGTGGTTGCAAGTGGGCAAGCAGGTCCCTTATGCTTAAGAAGTCTTCATCTGATCGGGAAAGGCCTGTCCTTGTCCTTGGGCACTTTATATGTAATGAGGAGGATGGAACAGATAAACATGACACTTTAATAGGGAACACTTAGGCACTAAAATATGTGGATATGGCGTCTTCCTTGTGTGGGAAGTATGTGTGTGCTTGGCCCCATTCCTAAGACTTACAATGTGTCCTGTTTTCCTGGTTGTGTGGACTTGAGCAGGTGCCTCAGTTTCCCCACCTACAAAATGGGGATAATAATAGTACCCATCTCATAGAGTTGTTAGGAGAATTAAATGACTTACTATATATAAAGTACTTGGAGCAGTGCCCAGCACATACTGAACACTATATAAGTGGGAGCTATTAGTAGTAGTAGTAGAAATAGCACTGGTATTTTCCTACGCGTGGAGAAGGACCCCTGGGGATCTGCTTAACTGACACTCCTTTCCAACAACTACCCCTTAAATTGTGTGGCAGTTTGGAGGATTTCATAATGTTCTCCACATGATCTCATTTGACCCTTCCCACAATCCTACCAGGCAGGCAGAGCAGACATTATGATTACAACCATTTTGCATGAAGGGAAACTGAGGCACAGCGGTTATTAAGTGGTTCCTGGTCCAATGGAATCTTTCATTATAACTTACAACCACACTATGTTCAACCAAGGGGTTACAGGAATTTTGGAACAGAGGGTTTTGGGTCACAATGGCTGATAGGTTCAGAACTGGTCTTCTCACCTGGCCTTATTTGTGTTGAGATCAGATTGCTGGGGAAATAAGCCACAGGTCGCATGCTAGACTTTCGTTCCTAGGCGGGATCTGTGTGGCATGGCCCAGGAAAAAGCAGGCTGCATCTACACAGCACAGCACTTCAGGGATGGGAGTTAGTGATGGGGCACAGGACATGCTTATTTGGAGGCTTTTGAAACTGTCATGGATGCCCTGGGATAGAGGTGGGGATAAGAATAGTACCCAGGGTCTAGGGTTGTTGAATGCTTACTATGGTGATGGGACTGTGCTGGGGGCATTGAGGGGACAGAGGGATGAGGAACCTGATGTGGGAACCTTCAGTCAAGGAGGAGGCATCTGATTCAGCCTGGCCTGGTGTGTGGGGAGAAGGCCAGGAAGAGACATCCCTGGGCTGTATTTCTACGCGCTCCCAACACCCTTTTCCCGGGGCTGCTCCGACAGGGGGGACCTCCTGGATGTTTTGGTTTGAAAGAGCTTGGGAAGCATTTGGGACAAGAAAGTGGGCCTTGGGCCTGGACCCAGAAGAGGAGATGAAGACCCCCAGGGGGGAGAAAGCAGAATGGAGGAGGGAATGCTTGGGGGTGGTGGTCAGGACCTCGGGGGGAGTTGGGGTGCTGGAATGGATCATGGGGTCAGAGTCTAGGGTGCGACATGATGATGGGGGTGGGAGCGTGACCACAGGGAGAGGTTAGGTGTCGGGAGGTGCACAGCCAGGCCAGCCGGGACCTGAAGCCTCCAGGGCTCTGTGCTCAGCCTGTTCCATAAATCCCGGGCCACATAAATTCGGTGCATAATTGGGAGGCACTGCAGGTACCTGCGGCTCCAGGATAAAATCAGGCCAGCAGAGAGCAGTGGATCAGAGTTACAGGAGGCCAGCAGGGCGTGGGGGGCTGGCCCGGCTCGGGTGTGAGTTTTCTCAGGTTGGGGCTCCCTGCGTGCTGCTGTGCTACAGCCCGGGCCAATATTTCCGTATATTGGTT
Source organism: Cheirogaleus major (assembly GCA_963574435.1). Lineage (NCBI taxonomy): Eukaryota > Metazoa > Chordata > Mammalia > Primates > Cheirogaleidae > Cheirogaleus > Cheirogaleus major. The sequence goes on from CAUYPO010133572.1 coordinate 20,013, forward strand.
TTTAAATTACAGTACAGCATCGATTCCCTGCTCTCTCAGTTCAGCCCTCACTCTCTGTGCCTGTCTCACTCTGCTCTTCTCTGCCTCTCGGTCTCTCTCTCCATCTGTCTTGTCTCTCAATTCAGTTTTTAATGCAGAGTATTATCTTACATTGCATCGTGTTACCCTACGGTATTATGCTTACGTTGCATCGTATTTATTGGAGTATGCGTTAAATTCATCCCTTCTGTGCATACAGCACTTTATACATTTGAAAGCTCTACTTGCAGCCCTGCCTATTTTCTTTGGACCCCATGACAGTGAGGAAGTAGGGCAGGCCGACTTGTCTCCATTTAAACGTGAGGAAACTAGAGCCCGGGGAGGCTAATGGGATGACCAGGTCATGCTTGCATTATATTATATTATACCATAATAATAATGGCTACTGGATATTGAATGCTTGCTGTGAGCCCAGCGCTGTTCTAATGTAAGGTTTATGTACGCATTTTATGCCCATGTTAATTCTGTGCAGTGGGCACTGTTACTAGTTCATTTCACAGGTGAGGGGATGGAGACCCAGAGTGGTTAAGTAGCTTGCCCAAGGTCACACAGCTAGTCAGAGGGTAGAGCTGCCAGCTCCTGAGCCCACTCTCTTAACCACGATTCATGCTGTTACCTGCTGTGATCCCTGAGTTGGGTTGTGGGTGGGAGAGTGGGGGCAGGGTGGGATGGTTTCATGGTGTTACAAAAGGTGTTCCTGTCCTTGCACACCTTCCATTTCTATACAGTTTCACGGCATCCAAGGAAAAGACTTGGGGGACCTCACAGCAGCAGGAAATGCCCCCAGAGTAAGGGATCATGTTCCTTTCACCCCAATATCCACAGGTGACTGGGGCCCCAGTGTCCATTGTTTTGGACCCCAGGTGAGGGCAGAAGGGCAGGTGCAGAGTAGGGGAGGGAGGAGCCCTGGCTGGGTGGCTCAGTCGCTGTCTGCCCTTCTTTCCTGTGTCCATGGAGGCCGCTGTCCGGACCCCCACAGGGTCTCTCTGGGGATTGCCTTTGTGCGTTACCCTTGCCCTTTGGGTTTCAGCTCTAATTAGAGGCAAAGCTGCCTGGGGTCCAGGCCTCACTCCCAGGGGCCACAGTAAGCCAGTGGGCACCGGGGGAGGTGCTGGGGGCTCTGCACGCTCTGCCGGGTCCAGCTCCTGCCCTGGCTGGTAGACGGCAATTAAGAGCCCTGTGGGGCGCTGTGTGCCCATTGCAGCCTGAGACCCCTCGCGCCTGAGCAGAAGCTTGGAGGGGTCACTGGGTCCAACCTGGGCTATCCCAAGCAGCCCTTCCTCCCCAGGCTCCTCACACCCCCTGTCCTAAGGACATATTGCTGGGGCTCATTTCCCTGTCCCCCAGTCGCACTCGTGGGGAAGGAGAGGCAAATGTTCTGGGAGAAGCAGGCTCCCCTGTGCCATCCGCAGGCCCGTTATTGGGGGCGGGGGGGGGGGGAGCCACAGAGGCCTGAGCCCGAGCGTGTGGAGTCACATGCTGCAAGGAGGCGCCTCCAGAGAGTGCAGTGCTGTAGGTCTGCACTCCTGTGGCCCTGCTGCCCGCCGGGGTGCCCACTCCACGCTGGCCTTGCTGATGGGGCCCTTAACAAGGTAAGTATGACGTGTAACGGTAAAGCGATGCCCGCACTTTCTCCCATGGGCTGGGAGCCATCAACTCACCCCCGTGCTGGACACAAGCTGGGAGCGTAACTCAGAGGGGGATGCTCCTGCTGTTTTCCTTATGAATTGCTACTATTTGCTGAGCACTTGGGATGCGAGAGGAAGTGGAGCACAGTGAGTAAGGCCAGGAGCCAGACAACGGGGTTCGAATCTCAGCAGTTCCACTTGGCTGCTGTGTCACCTTGGGCAAGTCACTTATCTCTCTGAGCCTCAGTTTCCCCTTCTGTAAAATGGGGCTAACATCAGTACCTAATCCCTAGTGTTGTCCTGAGTATTAAATAAGTGAATATCTACAAAATGCTACAGCATCTAGCATGCGGTGTGCATTATTTGTTTGCTGGTACCATAGTTTTTATGCATTCTCTCATTTTGTCTCCTGATTACTTTTGCAAAGTAGGTATTACCTCCCTGCAGATGTGGAAATTGAAGCTCAAAGTAGCAATGGAGTTTTCTCCAGGTCTAGGGTGACCAACTGTCCTGTTTTGCCTGGGACTGAAGGGGTTCCCGTGATGTAGGACCATCGGTTTTAAAATTAGGAAAGTCCTAGGCCAACTGGGATGAATTGGTTACCCTACTCAGGCCACACAGCATTTGCAGGGCTGAGCCAGGATTGGAATCCAGTTGCATCTGATGCCACCTGCCATGCCCTGAACCTCTCTAGACACCTCAGGGATGGTGCCTCTCTTAGCTGCCCAGGTTTACTGAACCCTGGAAGGCTTACAGATGCTGTCCTATTTCATTCTCACAAAACTCTGTCAGTTAGGCATTATTATCCAAATTATGCCAAAGGGGAAACTGAGACCCAGAGGTAAAGTAATGAGCTCAAGGTCACCCAGCCAAGAAGTGGCCAGGTTGGGATTGGAGCCCAGGCTCCCTGACCCCTCTGCTACAATAATATCTTCTCCAGATTCCTTCCCTGTGTCCACGGCCTCATTTCTTCATCCCAGTGCCTGTGGAGTAGTCAGGACAGGTACTTTTATCCCTGTTCTAAAGGACAGAGAACTGAAACTCAGAGAGGCTGATTCCTTAGCTAAAGTCACACAGCTTATAAGTGACACAAGCAGGATTAGGTATCATCAGGTGTTCTCAGCTGACACTTCTCACTGCTGTTTCCTTGCTGGATAAATGGGCAGGAGACCTCCCTACCCCCACCCCCGCCATAAGTCTTGTTCAAGTTCATATGAAGGTGCAAGGTCTCAGTCATCATTGGGTCAGATGTACAGAGGGCAGGTTTGGAGCAGGACCTTGGCTCTTCCCGTCCTTTGGCTCTGGTAGGTATTTCATTTGATGTAGTTGTCATTATCTGATCCTGCCACCAGCAGGTGGGGGAGGCACTTTGTCATGGAATGGACCTGCCTGCCTACCTGCTAGCAGCACATCTGCTGGCAGCAGGAGCCCGCCGGCCCTGTCCCAGGGCTCTCCGTGGCCTTCCAGCTCCCACTCCTCCCACCAGCTGGGGACTAAATGCAGAACAGGCTGCATTTTCCTGGTCAGACAGCAAAGACGCTATTAATGCCAGACTTGCTACTAAGGCAACTAAATAAAAGTGTTGGGAAGGGCAGTGACAAGAGCCTATAAACTCTGAATGATGTTCAGGAAAGCGGCCTGGGCTCCAGGGCCCATAAAACCCAGACAGCCTGGTGGGTCTGCAGTGACTTATGGGTCCCTTCCTTTGCCACAGGGTCACCTGCCCATCCAGCCTCTCACTTGTAAGGTTCTTTTTCTTTTTAACTTATAAACACTTTGAATATGTCTTAGCACTTCATGGTTGTCTTCAAGCCATTCATGTGGATAAAACACTCCCCCAGTTAACAGATGGGAAAACTGAGGCACAGACTGGGTTTGCGAATTGGATAGTGATCCAGGTCCCTTGATGCTGACCTAGAAATTTCTCACTAATGTTCATACCGATTAAGCACTTAACTACACACCAGGCTCTTTTCCAAGCACTTTACACTTATTAGCTCATTTAATTCCCATGACGAGCCTAGGACATAGATACTATTATTCTAACTATCATCTCGATTCCATAATGAGCAAATGTGGCATAGAGGTTGAAGTAACTTGCTTAGGACCCCACAGCTGGGAAGTGACAGAGCTGGGATCTGGCCCCACACCCCCGGCCGTCACGCTGTTAGCAAAGTGTGCAGGCAGAACGGGAGGAGGGCCTGGCTGTGTGTCTCCTCCCAGGAGACGGTGGACTCTGTTCCGTGTGCTCTGTCCTCTGGGCGGCTTCAGCACCTCCAGAAACATGTCCTCAAGGAGCAGCGAGGGCAGGCCGGGGCCGTGCAGGTAGGCAGAGAAGTACCCTGGAGAGGGCACAGGGCCGGGAATCCGGAAAGCTGGGTGCCAGCCCAGATCCGCCGCCAGCTGGCCGTGTGACCTGGTACCCTCCTCGAAGCCTTCTCCCCTTTGCCGCTGCCTTGCTATGATTTGGATGGAAATGGGGTGTCTCGTGGCTTTGGGGCCCACCTGGTGGCGGTGAGGGCAGCAGAGGGAGGGCCACAGAGCCAAACCTGGCCCTGCCCTCACTGTCAGAAGCCCAGAGTCCCAGCTGGTGCCCACACTGCCCACTGAACCCTGGGCTATTTAAAACACCCAGCGGGATCTAGGCTGTGGCCCCGCCCTGCCTATTGCCCCTTCTGACGCAGGTGGGGGCAGGGGCGGGCCTGGGCTGCGGCAGGTTCCCCGCAGCTCAGTGCTGCTTTCCTGTCAGAGGTGGGGTGCTCTGCTCTGCTGTGGGTGCCGGTGGGTGCAACATCACCTTCTTCCAGCCGAGTCTGGAGTCCCCAGATCTATAGAGGAGAAGGAAGAAATGCTTCAGTGTTGCTGGCTTGACCAGCCTAGCGTGCCTCTGTTCAACTCACTTGCACTTCGCAGAAGTTTAAGTGCATAGAGTTGGTCAACCTGGGGGGACAGAGGCCAATTAGACTTGGTCTCTGCTCTCAAGGTGTGCCCAGAAGTTGGGGAGGCAGAGAGGTAAATAATTATAATGTGCCGGCCGTCATGGTGTTATGACCAGAGGTGAAGAACCCAGACAGCTTCCAGGAGGAGGTGATTTCTCTCCACCTCTGCTTCGGAAGCCTCTTGCTCAATGGCTGCAGCGACCTGCTGAACAGCCCCACCTGTCCAAGTCCCTCTAGCCTACCCCCACGCAGACACTGCCGTGCCTCGCTGGAGATGCTCCGCTCACGCAGGATGAAACCCTAACTCCTTAGGTGGCCTGCAAGGCGCTGGCCCTGGCTGCTTCCGCACCTCCTCGGTGCCCTCCCCCCGCCCTGCACCCTGGGCCTGGACAGTTCCGAGACACATCATGCTCTTTCTCACCTCCAGGCCTTTGGGTCACTGGGCCCTCTGCCTGTAACGCCATTTCTCTACCCTCTGCTGGGCTGGATCCTGCTCATCCTTCGGTGTCAGCTTAAACATTGTCCATGGGGATGCTGTGACCACTTAGTCTAAAGCTGAGCCCCTCGCTGCTCTCACTCGGGGCACCCCTCCCCCACGTCCCTTCCCATGCATTGTATTTGCGTGTTTCTTTCTGCTTCTCCCTTGCAGACTGTGAGCCATGTGAGGGCAGGAAGGGGGAAGGCGCAGGGTGGCACAGGGGTTAAAAGCGCAGAATCTGGTGCTGGGACTGCCTGCGTGCGGATCTGGCTGCACCACTCACCTGCTGTGTGACACTGGGGAAGTCTCTTTACCTCTCTGTGTTCCGGTTTCTTCATGTGTAAAATGGGGGAAATGATATACCTGTCTCACAGAGGTACGGTTTGGGTTAAATGAGTTAATATATGTAAAGTACATAGAACAATGTCTGGCATATGGCAAGTGCTCAATAAATATTAGCTATCATCATTATTTTTATATCCAGTGCTTAGAATAGTGCCCGACTCAATAAATATTTGATGATTGGCTGAGACGCCTGGGCTGAATCTTCAAGGAAGTGGGATGGGGTTGGTTAGAGAGAGAACAGTGGTTCTCCGTCCTGGCTGCACATTGGAATTACGGGGTGGGGGTGGAGGGGGTAAAAAACGCGGATGTCTGAGCCCTGCCCTCAAGAGAGTTTGATTTAATTAGTCTGAGTGTCGCCAGGCCGTTGGAGTGTTAAAGCCTCCCTGGGGTTCTGACTCCCGGGTTGAGAACCAGGGAGACGGGGAGATGGGGAAGGCAGAATTCACAGCCCCCGGGGCATCACGCTGCTGCTGGCCGTGCTGGAGGGGGCGTGCAGGGCGAGGCCAGGGGCTGGGGGATTGGGTGGCAGCACAGGGGGGCAGCGCCAGGCCGGAGAGGCCATGTGTGCCATGCCAAGGAGCATAGGCTTGGCGGGGAAGTCAGCGGGGAGCTGGGAAGCTGTTACGCAGGGAATGACATGGTCCGATTTGCCTTTAAGGAAGTTGGCTTGGGTGGCGGTGTGGAGGATGGATTACCGGAGTGAAATTGAAGGCCTGCAGATCAGAGTGCGGAAGCCCTTCTGCCGCAGCCAGAGCAGTGCGGGCCAGGCTCGTGCAGGGACGGGGAGCTGCTGGGCCCCGGTTTAATTACTTAACCCCCCTTGGCATGTCTGAACAGGGAGATCTGGGTGCTGCAGCATTCCAGCCCGCCGCTCCTGCCCCCACTGCAATACCAGCTGTGTCACTCTGGTCCGGCGTGAGCCCCATCTCGTCCTGACCACGGAAAGCCTTTTCCGTCTGGGTTTTCTGCTGGATTGCGAGTCTCCGTGACAATTCTCCAGTCCACATCCCCTTGGCCTCCAGGCTGGTGGAAATCCTTTCCAGGTCCACTTCCTCATCTGTGACGCCCTCCCAGCCCTGAGATCTAAATGCTGCTAACGTACCAGCGCTCCCCTGGCTCCAGGCCCCCATGCTCAGGGGCTTCTCTCCCTGCAGCAGCTCATGTATTTTCTCAGTTTTCTCCTGTCACCTGGATTGCAGGTGAGGGTCACACTTCCTGACTCCCAGGTCCCTGACTACCATGCTTTTCCCCTCTAATAATAGGGATTTTATTATTATTGTTCAATTACCTGTGTACAGGAGGGACTGGGTCCCAGAGCTGCCTTTGGATGGCAGGGCTCTTGACAAAGTGATCTGTGTGTCCCACCGTGCCCCTTGGAGGCAGTGTGTGTGGGTGCTGCAACCTGCCTCTGTGATCTTGGGCGAGTCATTTGACCTCCCTGTGCCTCGGTTTCCTTGTCTGTAAGAATGGGAGTGGACACTCACAGACACTTGTCTGGTGACACCAGCGATGGTCACAGGTTTGAAATGGGCATCCGATTCAGAGGGCGCAACAGGCTTTAGTTTAGTACCGTGTTTCTTAGCTAATGCTGAGAAAGGGAGGGACTTGGAACAGGACAGGAAACAGAGCACACACAGTACCGTTATCTTCAGCTCATGGGCAGGCCCAGAAGCCACCCACATACACAGCTTTTTTTGCCCCTCACCCACTCGGGCACGTCAGCTGCTGTGGGTAAGAGCTGAGATGCATCTGAGTCTCCTTGGTACAGAGAAGCTGCAGCCTCGGTGTCCCGTCGCTTTACACCAACTTGGAGACGCAGACCCCAGGCCTCCCTGCCAACGCACAGTTCCCCAGGCCCACAGACCAGGGGTTCCATGGGACGCGGGGCAGACACCACGGTTCCCGTGTACCTTAACTACACTGTGGGAGGACGGGCCCGGGCTCATTGCCCAGGGAGGCCTCGGCCAGCCCAGGCTGCTGTCAAGCCTTGACTCAGACTGACTTATCTGCATGCGTTTCTCTTGTAAGGGGGGCAGTCAGTAGACTGCTGTCAACTAACAAAAGGAAAAAATGATTTATGAGAGAGAGAGAGAGAGAGAGAGGGAGAGGGAGAGGGAGGGGAGGGGAGGGGAGGGGAGGGGAGGGGAGAAAAACTGCAGGCCATCTGGGAACGGTGAATTTTGTTTGCACATGTTGGGGGTAAACTGATCATCGTGCAGCTGGTAAGACGCTTAGTCCTGTTCTCGAGCAGGCTGTCCAGGGGCGTCAAAGAACACGGTGTCAGGTGCTGTGGATTTTCCAGAATCACCTTCAGAGTTCACCTGTTGGGGAGCCTCTGTGAGACACCTGCCAGGGCCGCCTCCCCAGCTCCTCCACTTTGGCCGGGCTGGGCCTGCCCCTTGCCTCCGTTAGACCCCCTGCTGCCGTGGGTCTCCGTGGGTGAACACGTGCCAGGTCCTCAGAGCTGCGGGCACTGACGGGGAAGTGCTCGTGTGTAAATACGCTCACAGTCAGTGCTCCGCATAAATTCTTATGACTCTCCTTGCCCTCTCACGGGTCCCATGTCTGTGGCTTCTTCAGCTCCATTGCCTGGTGTCCCGTGTCTCTTCTGGAGCTGACATTCACCAGGAGAGAGGAGAAGGGGACCCAGAGAGGAAGCCTAGAATCAGGACAGCTTTGCAGTCATTCGTTCTAAGCAATGGTGGGGTCAGTTTGCTTTCCCTGTGCCCTTTAGGGCCTGAAGTTGAGGGAGATTTCTTTACCCTCCCTCTTTAAAAGCCCAGGGGACATCGATCATAAACCAGCCCCCCCTCATCATTTTATGCTATTGGCTGGGAGCAGGCTGTGGCCGCCATTTAGCCTTTCCTCTCAGTTTTGGAGGATAACTAGACGTCTGGAGGAAGAATGTTCTTTTCTTTCCTCATCGGATCCAGGGAAGAGGGCCCTGGTAGCCTGAGGCTGTTCCTTTCCTGAGAGGCTCCCCCCGCCCCCTTTCTCCAGGACCCAGGCAGGCTGAGGGAGGGAGTCTCAGAGGCTGCCCTGGGATCCTGGCTGTCCCGAAACTTGCAGTCTGACTTTGATCAAGTGCCTTTTCCTCTCTGACCTTCTTCTGTTTCCTCATCTTTAAAACTGGGGGATGCAGAAGCACAGATATAATATTCTAAGGGCTCTGAGGAAATAGGCCTGCCTCTTCCGGCTTTGAAATGTGTTCTTTATGTTTCTCTTTGAGGCTGCTCTTGAAGGTCATCGTACCAAGGTTTGGCACACACCAAAAGCCCTTATTCAACATTGTACGATGCATCCACATAACAAAAGATACCTGTACCCCCTAAATCTATTGCAATAAAAAACAAAACTACAGTAGTGGCCCCCCATCTGTTGTTTCACTTACCAGCAGTCAACCATGGTTTGGACATATTAAATGGAAAATTCTAGAAATAAACAAAAAACAATAACAACAAAATATTAGGGGTCCCTAAATGTTTTGTCTTGGGTTCCACATCCTCTGCTAGATGGTCCTCACTGTTAGACATCCTGCCTTTAGGGCAAGAAAAGCAGTGCTCCCCCCACCTATGGGTTGATAACTTTTCTTAGAGTTGGAAGAAGTCTAGAAACTCCAGACCAGTTTTGTTAAAGCCGATGAGGTTCCTGATTGTGTGTTTCCAAGTCTGTGTCTCAAATGGTCAGAGCTTTGATGTGGGGATGACTGCATCCCTGAGCCACACCTGTGGAAGGGATGCTTTACACAGACCCATGTGATGGGAAAGACTGCAGTGGTGGTGGTAGTGGTGGTGACGGTGGTGGTGGTGGTGGTGATGATGGCGGTGGTGGTGGTGATGACGGTGGTGATGGTGGTGGTGGTGGTGATGATGGTGATGGTGGTGATGGTGGTTGTGGTGGTGGTGGTGGTGGTGATGATGGTGGTGGTAGTGATGATGGCGGTGGTGGTGGTGGTGGTGATGGTGGTGGTGGCAGTGGTGGTGGTGATGATGGCGGTGGTGGTGGTGATGACGGTGGTGATGGTGGTGGTGGTGGTGATGATGACGGTGGTGATGGTGGTGGTGGTGGTGGTGGTGATGGTGGTGGTAGTGGTGATGATGGTGGTGATAGTGGTGGTGGTGGTGGTGGTGGTGGTGATGATGGTGATGGTGGTGATGGTGGTTGTGGTGGTGGTGGTGGTGGTGATGATGGTGGTGGTAGTGATGATGGCGGTGGTGGTGGTGGTGGTGATGGT
>CAUYPO010133573.1:0-13603 GCA_963574435.1 Cheirogaleus major
GCATGGTGGTATGTGCCTGTAGTCCCGCTACTTAGGAGGCTGAGGCAGAAGGATTGCTTGAGCCCAGGAGTTTGAGGTTGCTGTGAGCTAGGCTGACACCACGGCACTCTAGCCAGGGCAACAGAGTGAGACTCTGTCTCAAAAAAATAAAATAAAATTAAATTAAATTAAAATAAAATAAAATAAAATAACTATGATTAATATGCTAAGGGTTCTAATGGAAAACATAGACCTTTCCCATCAACATATAAACATGCTGTTAATTCTCACACATTAAAGAATACTTCTTTCATGACTACCTTTCCTCACCAGCTACCACTTAAAATTTTTCTGCTCCCCTTATAACAAAACTTGAAAACACTGTCTCCAATTTATTTCCTCCCATTATTTTAAAGACAGGGTCTTGCTCTGTTGCCCAGACTAGAGTGCTATAGTGGTTCATAGTTCACTGAAGCCTCAAACTCATGGGCTTGAGCAATTCTCCTGCCTCAGCCTCCTGAGTAGCTAGGACTACAGGCACACTGCCACCATGCCAGCTAATTTTTCTATTTTTTGTAGAGATGGGGTCTCACTCTTGCTCAGGCTGTTCTCAAACTCCTGAGCTCAAGCAGTCCTCCCACCTTGGCCTCCCAGAGTGTTAGGATTATAGGCGTGAGCCACTGCACCCAGACCCATTCTTTTTTTTTTTTTTTTTAAACCTTTTTGTTATAGAAAATTTCAAACATAAAAATAGAATAGTACAATGAATCAATATGTATGTATTATCCAACCTCAATATTTTTCAACATTTTACCAGTCCTATTTCATCTATTCCATTCTACTGTTTTATTTTTTCTGAAATATTTAAAACAAAATTCCAGATATCACATGTGACCCATAAATTCTTCAAGATTATATCTTTAAAAGCTAAATAATTATTGCACATAATCACAATGTCATATCACATCTAATAAAATTAATAACAATTCCTTAATATAAACTAATATCAGGAATTAAAGAAGGGACATCATTATATGTCCCACAGACGCTAAAAGAACAATATAAACAAATTTATGCCAATAATTTAGCAGCTTAGATGAAATAAATGTCTTAAAACATACACCTTACAAAAACTGACAGAAAAACAGAAAATATGCACAATACTATATTTATTAAACAATAAATTTATAATTTAAAATCTGATGAAGAAAGCTCCAGGCCCACATGGCTACAGTAGTGAATTCTAGTCTTCTAATAGTGAATTCTATTCAAACATTTAAAAAAGAAATAATACCAATCTTATACAAACCCTCAAAATATAATTCCCTGTGGCTGTTGAAATTTCTCTATGTCTCCAAAAAACACATCTTTTCCCTGCTGACTTGTCTAAATAAGGATCTATACATTGCATTTGGTTGCTGTCTTTTAATTTTCCTTTAATCTATAATGTCCCCTTTCCTTTTTTAATGCCTTTAATTGTTGAAGAAATTGGTTCATTTGTCCTATAAAACTTCATATATTATGGATTAGGTTTATGTCTTCCTTGTGGCACTACTTAATTTGGTCTTCTAACTCCCATATTTTCTGTAAATTGCTATTTGATCTACAACAAGAGTTAGCAAACTATGGCCAGCAAACTAATTCTAGTCTATTGCCTGTTTCTTTAAGTCCTAAAAGCTAAGAATGGTCATATTTTAAATTTTTTCCATATGACTTCTCTCCTGTTTTTTAATATTTTTTAAATTGACAAATAAAAATCATATGTATTTATGGTACACAGCATGATATTTTGACAAATACATACACTGTGACATGATTATATCAAAGTAGTATATTTAACAATTAGCATATCTATCACCTCACATATTTATCATTTTTTTGTGGTGAGAACATTTAAATCTACTCTCTTAACCATTTTCAGATATACAATACATTATTATGAACTATAATCACCATGTTATACAATAGATCACCAGAGCTTATTCCTCCTGTGTAACTGAAACTTTGTATCCTATAACAAACATCTCCCTATTCCCCACCCCCAAGCCCCTGGAAACCACCATTCTGTTGTTTCTATGAGTTTGACGTTTTTAGATTCCACATATACATAAGATCATACAGTATTTGTCTTTCTGCATGTTGCTTTTTTCACTTAGCATAATGTCCTCCAGTTTCATCTGTGTTGTCACAAATGACAGGATTTCCCTCTTTTTAAAGGCTGAATAGTATTCCATTTGTATATGTACCACATTTTCTTTATCCATCCATTGATGGATACTTACGTTGATTCCATACCTTGGCTATTGTAAATAATGCTGCAATGAACATGGGAGTGCAGATATTTCTTTCACATACTGGCTTCATTTCCTTTGGATATATATCCATCAACAGGATGGGTAAATAAATTGGGTTGTAATCATAAAATGAGGTACTATATGGCATCAAAAATGAACAAACGATAGCTACAGGCAATGACATAGCTGAGTTTTATGAAAATAATATTGAATAAAAGAAATTGCACCCAAAGTAATACTGTATGCTTCTATGGATATAAAGTTCAAAAGCAGGCAAAACTAAATTATAATGTCTAGACTACATACTCAGGTGGTCAACTATAAAGAAAAGCAAGGAAATGGTTACCTAAAAGGTCAGGAGAGTAGCAACCATTAGGGGTAAAATAGCTGTGATTGCAAAGGGGAAGGAAAGTTGCTGGGGCTAGAGGTGTAGCACTGATAGAGTTCTTGTCCTTGACTTGGATGGTGATTACACAAATATTCATTTTATAAACATTCATTAATTATGTATTTATATTTTATGCATTTTTCTGTTATGTGTCATAACATAAACGTTTTTTAAACTTGCTATTATCCTCAGCAGTGAAAGCCCAGGCAATAATTATATGCCAAATTATCCCAAATAATAAGGTATAAAATTGGTATGCTTCACACAGTAACCTGTTTGCAGAGGATGTTACAATTTACTTTTAACCCCACTTTAGTAAATGCAAATATTTACCAAAGAATCAGCCAATTAACAAGTATTAAACTCCAGAATTAGTTGAACAAAATTGGAATTTGTAGCAATCCATCCAGGGGCAGGCTTTGCCCAATAGCTGCTAAACTTAAATTTTAAAGAGTGATTAAAACCTTAGAGACTTCTGGGAGTATGTTTTCTTTAATCTGCAATGTGGTCACAGAGCATTATAGAAGTCTATTTTCCATAATTTCTAGTCCTTTATCAAATACATAAAAAACACCATGATTAATAAAACTACAGCAGGCAAGATTAAGATCTCAAAATGGAGGTGAGGAAAGTGATTGGACACATAAAATGACACAAAAGATATTTTTAAAATAAATTCTTGATCTTCATTTGATCTTATTTCCCTGGGGTATAGGGCACTGTGTGGGTTGGTAACAAGGTCACAGCTGCACCGCTGGGTCCAACTGGTGTCATGATACTGCTGCCCCTTAGATGGATGTGGTGGGATGTTGGTGAGGTCCCAGAGATGTTGAGATGCAGGAGCTTCTGGGCCCCTGGGCGGGATACACTCTGCTAGTGGCTCCACTCTCAGAATGGTGCCATGCTGCAACAGGCTGGGACCTGGGGAGTGGGGGTGACCCAATGTGAATTATGCAGTCACAATGGACTCCAGGCAGCTCCCTGTACTGGCTCAGAGTCTGTGAGGGATGTAGACCTCACTTTTAGCTAGGATTGCAGGTGTTTGTGGCATGCATGTGGACTGCTGGAGATCTACCACTTGTCTTTTCCCCACAATAGGGAGGTCCTCTTGGTTCCAAGCCAATCCTGGCCAGCTGCTTTGCTTCCCTGTCTATGCTGCCACCCCAATTTTCCATGCCTCAGAGGGCCTTTGCCACTTCCTTACTAAATTCCAGTCTCTCAATCTGTTTGACATGTGGTTTTCTATTTGTTGTTTGACTAGAGGTGAGTGCTGTGTGCCTCTAGTCAGCCATCTTGATGACATCTCTATTGCACTATTCCTATAATCAAGTCAGATCCAATTTTGTAAGACCTGAAGCTTACATAATTTAGGAGGTTCTTTTTCTTTAAGAAAAAGAAGACAAAATTACAAATATTAAAGTAAACATTTATTGTATAGACCTGAAGGTAACGTTAAGGATGTTTCACTTTTGTTCCTCAGGGCATTTCAGGGAGCTCCACAGGCCAGAGAGAGGTTGGTAGGCATGCTACAGAAGGCATGTCCTCTTTATGTTGTAGGGGGAGCCATTCAGGGTTATTACTGGAGTAAGGAAGTGTGTAAGAGCATGAACTCTGCAACCAGATTGCCAGTGCAACTTGGTAGAAGTCATGAGACCTTTCTGAGCTTCGGTTCCTCCTTTGTAAACTGGGGAGGATACTACTAACTACTTCAGAGGGCTAGCGTGATGATTCAATGAGTTAATATGTGAAGAGTTCCTGGTGCATAGTAAACTTTCTAAAATACAGTAATAGAGTTAACCCTTGAACAACATGGAAGTAAGTTATGCCAACCCACTGTGCAGTCAAAAAACCATGTGTAGCTTTTGAGTCCCCCCAAAACTTAACTACTCATAGCCTACTGTTGATCAGAAACTTTACTTAAAAAAATAACAATAACATAAAGAATTAACATATATTTTGTATGTTTTATATATATGTATATCACATACTATATCTTATAATAAAGTAAGCTAGGGAAAAGAAAATGTTAAGAAAATCATAAGGAAGAAAAAATATATTTACTGTTCATTAAGCAGAATTGGATCATCAAAAAGGTCTTTATCCTTGTCATCTTCATGTTAAGTAGTCTGAGGATGAGAAGGAAGAGGAGGGCTTGGTCTTGCTGTCTCAGGACTGGCAGAGCTGGAAGAGTAAGAGGAGGTAGAAGGGGAGGCAGGAGAGGCAGGCACACTCAGTGTAATTTTATGCAAATACATCATAATTTCTGTCTGATGTTTTTGCTTTTTCATTTCTCTAAAAATGTCTTTATAAAGCACTAATTCCTCCACCATTTGCTTTAGTTTCAGTGCCCATATTGCAGGAGATTCTATGTCATAAAAGAAGTCAAAAGTAGTTTTGAATAATCAAACCCTTCTGCCAGATTATCCAATGTCAATTTATTTCTGGCACTGTCTCTTTTACATCTTCATCTTCATTGTCTGGTACTGGTTCAGAAGCACTCATTTTCATCAAGTTGTCTTCTGTTAATTCCTCTGGTGTGATGTCTATTAGGTTTTGAATTTATGTGAGATTCATATTTTGAAACCCTTCTTTTCTTGCCATATTCACAATCTCTTTCAAGATTTCCTTGATTGGCTCCGTTGTAAATCTTGTAAAGTCATGCATAACATCTGGACATAGTTTTCTCCAGCAGGAATTTATTGTTTCAGGCTTGATGGCTTTCACACTTTTTCTATATCAATGATGGCATCTTCAATGGTGTAATCCTTCCAGACATTCATGATATTCTCTCTATGAGGATTCTCTTTCACAGCATTGACAGTTGTTTCCATAGAGTACTGTGTATAATAAGCCTTAAAGGTCCTGATGACCTCCTGATCTAGAGACTGAATTAGAGATGTGTTTGGGGGCAAGCAGACTACTTTAATACCTTTGGTGTTGAACTCATGAGGTTTCGGGTGGGCAGGCGCATTACTCAATACCAAAAGAACATTGAAAGTCAGTCCCTTACTGGCAAGGTACTTCCTTACTTCAAGGACAAATCATTGATGGAAATAATTCAGAAAAAGGGTTCTCATTGTTTAGACCTTCTTGTTGTACAACCATAAGACTGGCAGCTGGTATTTATCTTTTCCTTCAAAGCTCAGGGGTTAGCAGCTTTGTAGGTAAGTCCATCATAACCCTGACTGCATTTGTATGGAACAGTAGTGTTGGCCTCTCCCTTCATGCCTTAAATCCTGATATTTGTTTTTCTTTCCTACTAATAAATGCTCTTTGTGGCATTTTTCCCCCCAGCACAGGGCATCTGCATTAAAAATCTGTTTAGTCAGATATTCTTTCTCCTCAGTGATTTTCTTAATGGCATCTGGGTACTTTTCTGCTGCCTCCTAATATCTCGATATTTTTAAAGTCAAAACTCTTTCTAAAACAATCAAACTATCCTTTACTGGCATTAAATTCCCCAGCTTTAGATCCTTCACCTTCCTTTTGCTTTAAGTTGTCATATAATGACTTTGCTTTTTATTGAATCATATTACAGAGGCATACAGGCATGCCTTTCTTATAGCAATCCTGTACCCACGTAAAAGCTGCATTTTCAGTATAAGAGAAAAAGATATTTCACAAAAAGTGCAAGATTTTTGCACCTGCTGACATAGCTATAATGATGACTTCATGAGTTTCCTTTTCTTTTATTTCTTTCTTTTTTTTTTTACAATGGTTCTTATGCTGGATTCATTTATCTTTAAACAGTGGGCAACTGCAGCTGCAGACCTCAGTGTAGAGTATATATCAAGCAATTCAATTTTTTCTTATAATTCCATGACTTTTCTCTGCTTCTTGGGAACATATCCGGCATCACTAGTGGCACTTTGTATGGGTCCCATAGTGTTATTCAAGATTTACAGTATTGCACTTAATATGATGAAAAATACGTGAGAACTACCAGAGATAACTATTTACTTCAATATGCAATTTACCAGAGAGATGAACTACTTACTTAGAGATGATTAGTATCACATGGTGTTTTAAGCAGATAATTGAAACACTTGAGCTTACTGCAACAGCAACAGGAGGTGGCTACAAAATTATTATGTAGTACAGCATATAATTAATTTCATGCAGTTATGACTTAATATTGCATCTTTACATTTGTTTACATTCCTCTTGTCTGTGAATGATGCCATGTATGGCCTGTAAGTGTTTGTGTGTATAAATCTTGATAAATTTTAACTTTTTATAATAGATTTATGTATATTTTATGATAATACATGATAAAATAGATTAGTATCTACATATATTTTATGCATTCATATCTTTTTCTTAATTATTTTGATATTTTTATGCTACACAGTTTATAAGTTTTTTGAAATTATTGCAAATCTCAAAAAAATTCTCCAATATATTTATTGAAAAAAGTCCATGTGTAAATGGACCTGTACAGTTCAAATCTGTGTTGTTCAAGAGCCAACTTTATACTCATTTTTAAAACATCACTCTGGCTACCATCTGGAAGGTGATGAAGCTAAAAGGGGAGGTGTCAAGCCAACACTGAAAATAAAAATAAACAAGAAGATGATATGATTTGCCATAGCACAAGATAAGGGGGTGGTTTGAATCCAGCACCAGAAGTATAAATGCTATAGTCAACTTTCAGTGATATCCATTTTAAATTAATCATTGCTAATTTCAATTTCAAACACTGTTTTCCCTTGCCTTCAGCATACTACTGGACAGTAGTCTGGTTAGAAATTAATTAACCCTTTGGCTTAAACAAGTTGCCATGAGAGGGTAAAGAAAATCAGGACCCCCACTTTCCAGGACTCAGATTCCAGTTCTTAAGATGCACATTGTCAGATGGGGTGTAGGGTTTGGGGAAGAAAGAAGGTAGCTTTGTCAATTTTGTGTTGCTATAAAAGAATACCTGTGACTGGGTAATTTATAAAGAAAAAAGGTTTATTTAGCTCACTGTTCTGCAAGCTGAAAAGTTCAAGGGCATGGCCTTGGCTTCTGCCCAGGGCTTTTGTGCTGAGTGACTGCATGGCAGACAAAGTTAAAGGGGATGGACACGTGCAAAGAGGGGAAAACCTGAGAGGTGTCCTAGATGTATAACAACCCATTCTGGCAGGAACTAACTCATTCCCAAAAGAACTAATCCAGTCTCATAGGTGTGAGAACTCACTCACTACTGTGAGAGCAGCACCAAGCCAATCATGAGGGATCTGCCCCCATAACCCAAACACCTGCCATGAGGCTCTACCTCCCAACACCATCACATTGGGGATCAAATTTCAACATGAGTTTTTGTGGGGACAAAGAAATCATAGCAAAAGACAAGAAAAATACCTGGGGCAGGAGATGAGCCAACTGGTTACTGCTTTTGATCCCTTGCATGGGGTAGGCACAAAGAAGAGATTTGCACTGGAATAAACATCATTGCTGTGTACCCCAGACTGTATTATTCCCCAGATTTTACAATTAACTCATTGAAGGCATACTTACTTTTTTAAAGGTCTATAACTACATAATTCTGAAGACATTTGGTGGCAAGTTTTGTTTTTCCTTTCTAAAGGTTCAAGAAGTGCCTAAGTATTTTCATAGGAGATATTTTCTAGTCTGTCTTGAGAACAGTTTTACAATTCTTCCAGGCCATTTGCCCTACTGGCTACCTTTCCTGCCCACCTTCTGGCAGGAAATTTTCTTCTCCATCCCTACCTGGAAAAATTCTGATCCTCCTCAAAAACTCAGCTTAATTATCTTCTCCAGACTACCACTCCACATGGCTTGTACATCTATATGTGTACTTACTGGTTTATACTGCAATGATCTCTTTTTTTTTTTGCCAGTCTCCAACTCTAGAGCATGA
The DNA here is from genome assembly GCA_963574435.1 of Cheirogaleus major. Lineage (NCBI taxonomy): Eukaryota > Metazoa > Chordata > Mammalia > Primates > Cheirogaleidae > Cheirogaleus > Cheirogaleus major. The sequence continues at coordinate 8,525 of CAUYPO010133573.1, forward strand.
GCTCCTTGATGGAAGGGACCATGATTTTATTTTCCAACTCGGGACACTATATAGCATAATAGTTTAGTATATAGAGCCAGCACTTCTGGGTTTAAGTCTCACTTTTATAGAACGTGTATCCTTAAATAGGTCATTTAACCATTCTGTGCCTAAATTCTCTTATCTGTAAAATAGGCATCATAATAGTGGCAACTTTAAGTAACTAGCCCTCACTTTTACCTTTTATTTTTTAGATAGAAACCTTTTCATGACCATCACTGAGTTATAGAAAAGAAAAAAGATTTTTTTTGAAATAAATTTAAAAGGTAACCTAATATCTAAAAGGGGCATTGTTTCCACGTCAAACAAACGCAGATAACTGTGTTGGGAGTTGGGGGGTAAGAGAGAGACTGGAAGATTTTGACAGGTAACTCCTGGCATTCCTCCAAGTCTCTCTGCAACATCTTCACACCATCATTACTCCTGTGACTCCCATATTCAAGGTCTCATCTGTCAGAGGACTGCCTTCTCCAGGAAGCCACCTCTGACATCCCACACTCAGGCTCTGTAAGGCAGTCGTCTGTTTAGATGTCCATAGCTGTGACTTGAGCAGGGACTATGTCTGGTTTTTCTCTGTGCTCAGAACTCAGGAACGACTGATATCATACTCAGGTTAATCCTGTCAACAATTTAAGAGTCTTCTGGACGTTCTCCCTCTGCATCAGTCACTCCTTGCCTCTCAGGGTTCCTCAGCCTCACCTGAAAGGTTTAGAAATGAGGACCCTGAGATCCCCTACTCCAAGTGCGCTTCCTGTTTTTTTCAGCGATAACCCTACAACCCCGCCCCTCCCTCCTGGCCCCGCCCCTCCCTCGGTCCTGCCTCCTTAGACCGGGTCCAAAAGTACGCATGCTCAGTCTTAACCTCCGCAGCGTGATGACATAGGCGGCGTTGGCGTGGTGACGTAGGGGCGGTGGTTGCGCGCGTGCGGCCCGGGGTCGAATCGCAGGTTTAGAATTATCGCGGGGCGGCTAGGCGCTTGTGCTGCCTCTGAGCGTGGTTTCTGAGGCGTTTGCCGAGTGCGCTGTCTCCATTCCGCTCTGTTGGGAAGAGGGAAACAGAGGAGAGGTTCTGTGGGGACAGCTGGGAGCCCTGAAGGAGAAAGAGCAGCCGGGGGGCTCCATAGCGCCTGAAGGCAGGACTGCGACCGAGACAGGGGAGCTGCTGAGAAGGGTGGGCGCCTGCAGGCAGGGTCGGAGCCGCTGACCTCAGGGCTGGTCCCGCGGAGGGCCTGGGGCGGCTGCGCGATGCTCACGGCCCGGTACCTTCTCCGAGCCCTGCGCTTCTGTTCCTCGGCTCCCTGCCCCAGGCACAAACCTTCAGCCAAACTGAGCGTGCGAGACGCTCTCGGGGCCCAGAACCTGAGTGGGGAGCGCGTTAAGGTCCAGGTTGGTGTATGGGAAGGGGGTGGATTTTTTCTTTTAAGGACTTAGATGGCACATCCACATCTTCTAGCTTTACTTTGTACCCTGTGGTCTGACAGAACCACCAGCAGGGAAAAGTTAGAAAGTGTAGGCATTGCACCGCACTTTCTCATTTCCTTGGGTAGCATTACTTTTCACAAAACTGTTCTGATGATTATAAAATGCTGGAACTTTGCTTTCATGATACCAGGGCATTACCTGTAAACTTGTTTATCATACAAAAAATGTAAACGAACAAGCCCACTTTCTCTACTTTTATCCTTTGTAAAGACTATCCACGGTTATGAAGTGCGTCTTGAGCTAGCTCCTTGAGAGTAGAAACCACGTCTTACCTTTCTTGGTATTCACACAGGGGTGAGGGTGAATACTTATTCAACTGAACCGTGCCTTTTATTCCACTTGTAGGCGCCTCAGTTCCTAAAATGGGGCTTCGTGTGTAATTTATGTTTAATGAATGAGGAGAAAGAGTGGAACGTAGAGGTTTGAAAGCGCTCTGGAGTCAAGCTGCCTAGGTTTATTTAAATCTCTACCACTTAGTAGTTTGTTAATTATGGACCTGTTTGTGTGTTCTAAGCCTCAGTTTCCTCTTATGAAAATAGAGATAATAGTTCTCACCTCATGGAATTGTGAAAATTAAATGAGATAATGGGTATGAGATATTTAGAATAGTGGCCCACGTTCTATAAATGTTAGCTGCTAGTATTTCTCTTGCTAGTAGTAGTTGTAGCAGCTCCATATAGAAGATTCCCCTTTCAAGGAGCAGGTTAAGCAAGGTGGTTTGGTTGTTCCTCATTAGATTGCTGAAACACATGGATGCAGTTATTTTTGTTGTCGTCACACATTGTTGCTTTTTAGGAGTATGACCAATCTGCCCTCTTTGCATTTCTTTGGGTTTATATATGTGTGTGTGATCTATATCCATATATACGAGTGTGTCTATATATATGTGTGTGTATATATGTATTTTTTTTTTTTTAATAAAGACAGGGTCTCCCTCTCTTGCCCAGACTGGAGTTCAGTGGTACAATCATAGCTCACTGCAATCTTGAACTCCTGGGTTCAAGTGATCCTTCTGCTTCAGCTTCCTGATTAACTAGGACTACAGACTCATGCTGCCATGCCCAGCTATTTGTTTTTGTTGTTGTTATTTTTTGTAGAGACAGGATCTCACTGTGTTGCCCAGGCTGGTGTTAAACTCCTGGCCGCAGGCAATCCTCCTGCCTAGGCCTCCTAAAGTTCTGGGATTACAGGTGTGAGCCACTGGGCCCATTCAGGGTTTCATATTCTTTCCATAATCTATATCAAAACCCTTTGTTGCATGGACCTATTAATTGGGCATACATTTATTAATACCTTCTGTGTGATAGTTAAGAGAGAATTTGAAGAGGAAAACAGCACCTGCTGCTCAGGTTAGAGGCTTTTTCTTTAGTCCTGTGCAGTCTAATATGGTAGCTACCAGCCACTTGTGACTCTGAGCACTTGAAATTTGACTAGTCCAAATTGAGATGTGTTGTAAGTATAAAATACATACCAATTCTGAAGAACAAAAAAGAATGGAAAATAATCTAATTAATATACTTTTATATTGATTATATGCTGAGAATATTTTGGTCATAATGGGTTAAATATTAATTTCACTTGTTTGTTTTTACTTTTAATGTGGCTACTAAAAAAATTTAAAATTACATATGTGGCTCACATATTTCTGTTGGCCAGCCATGGTCTAATGGTTAAAACAAATAATTACAGCAGTGTGACAATTAGTAGTGGTATATATAAGTAAAGAGCTATGAGAAAACAGAAATTCCTTAACTGTGTGAGGAGGTCAAGGAAGATTTCTTGCATGAGATGACATTTCAGCTGAGTCTTGAAGAATGTGTTACCCTTCAGAGGCAGAGGAACTGGGGATGGATAGAAGTAGCATCCCAGAAAAGATTGTTAAGACAAGAACTTTGAAGTAAGAACTGCATTTGAATCCCAACTCCACTACTTGGTAACTGTGAACCTGGGCTATTTAGAGAGGTTATTCTAACGTCTCTAAATATATTTCTTCATCTCTAAAATGTAATAACCTCTTCACTAAGTTCTTATGATTATTAAGTAGCATATCTATAAAGAGCTTAAAAACATGTTAAAAATTGCTCAATACAGCACCTAAGTGGACACATAGGAACTACATTTATGGGGTATTGGGCGGGGGGAGGGCGGGTATATACATACATAATGAGTGAGACGTGCATAGTCTGAGGGATGGTCACGCTTGAAGCTCAGAATTGTGGGGGGAAGGGGGCAAGGGCATTATTTGAAACCCAAAAATTTATACCCCCATAATTTGCTGAAATTAAAAAAAAAATTGCTCAATAAATGTTAACTTTTACTAATAAGTAAAGGTAAGAAAGTGATGCTTTGGAAATTACTGCTGATTGAGCATAACCAAACAGCAGACACTTTCTAGGCAGCATGGTAAAATAAAACCAGAAAGACAAGCATACTCTACATTATGCAGGGCTTTGTACAGGAGGCTGAGGCAATTTACACCTAATTCAAGGTAGCCCAGGGGAAAGGTCAAGGGCTTTTTAGTCAAATAGACTTGGGTTCAAATTCAAGCTCCCCCCTTTACCACAAGTGTGACCCTCAGGAAGTTATGTAACTTTTCTGAGCCTCAGTTCCCACACTTTTATATGGGGATAATACATAGAGCTGTTGTGAGATGAAACAGTTTATGAAGGTGGTAAAACGTTTGTTACATAGATGTTCAATACATGGTAAATAATCTTTCACTGAAAAACATTCATGGATTACTATGTTGAGGTTACTATTTAAGATTATTATGTGCCTGGCAGTACACTTGAAAGCAACTAAAGCATGATTCTTTCACTCAATGCATTATGGGTATGCAAACAAGTGACAGAAAGGCTTTTAATAGTGTGTATAGGGTATGGTGGGGACACAAGGAAAATAAGGGTCAGTACAGTGTTTCTAAGTAGGATCATCTCTTGCTTTTTTCTGAGCATGTTTAATGGTGAATGCCTGTCTGCTCATTTGCTTTATACTTGTAGGACACTGTAATTCAATGTCTGCTAGAAAAACATTATTTTCTCTTAACTAATGTGCTAGTGAAATTTAAGTTGGGTGTATCTGAGAGAGATGCTTTTAGTGTTACTGGTTTACTTGAAGACATCTCAATTGTAATTGCATGCATCTAACCTTTAAATTCAGACTGTCTTTGAAAATTAATGTGTCACTTAATATGGGTTCATAATGAGAAATTCTTTTTTCTTTTTTTCTTTCTTTTTTTTCAGGATATTATGAGGGTACAAACATTTTGGTTATATTTTATGTCATTGCCTCACTCAAGTGAGGATTAGAGGCATGCCCTTCCCCTCTAGTGATACCTGACTTTGGATAATGGGCTCAAACTCTATCCAGGAAAATATAAGAGGTGCTAGCTCACTGTCGTTTCTTATTATTGAGTAGTATTCCATTGTATACATATACCAAATTTTAATAATCCACTCATGAATTGACGGGCACTTGGTTTGTTTCCACATCCTTGCAGTGGTGAATTGTACTGCCATAAACATTCGGGTGCAGATGTCTTTATTATAGAATGTCTTT